>SJYA01002749.1:1007312-1048969 GCA_006410615.1 Neotragus moschatus
AAAACTTCACTTCTGCAAAGTACAGTACATCCTTCTTGAAAATGGGGTAAAGGAGGGGTTAAAACAATCTGATGTGTAACTGGGGCACTCAACCCACTTTCTGAGGATTGGCAGCCCGAACTCCTTGCTCATATGTGATCCTTTGTGTAATTAAATATTGAGCAGCCTGTGTTGCAGCTGGTGTTCCAGTAATGGTTACCTTTCGATTCCTTGTGCCAGGTACGAACTCTCCTTTCTTGGAGATCTGTATCCTTGCACCAGTCAACTCCTGGTATTCCACTAATGTTTTCCCTCCTTTGCCAAGTATTGCACCAACTAAGTTTTCTGGCACTGCTATTTCAACTACATCCTTTGATCCATCTGTGGATTTTTCTGTTCCTAGAATGGCACTGGCAGCTAGGGGAGAAGCAGCTCCAAAATATCCATTGGTTGCAGCAGTAGCAGCAGCCAGGCTACCTAATGCGAATGTCCCCGCCGTACCACCAGCTGTGCTGCCACTGGCCGAGGCTTCACTGGCATAGGTGGCCAACAAATTGGCTGCTGCTGCTGCTGGGTTGGCACTGGCAGCTGCTGCAGCCAAAGCCCCTGTCGCTGCTGCTTGACTGAGACCTAAACCTAATGTGTTGAGATTATATCCATAGCTGGCTAATGTATTAAGTGCAGAGGTGATGGCCACCAGGTCATTGCCTGTGAAGCCAGATAAAACTGCTGGAAAGGCTGCAACGCCAGCAAGGTTAGCATGTCCTAATAGCCCTGCAGCTGCTGCAGCAGTTGGTAACACTTCAGCAGTGTTTGCATAAGGAGATCCGGTTGGGTTGGAATTTGCCACGGGACCTGTAACATTGGCATAACTGATATTGAGGCAGCTGCCACTCTGTGGATCCTCTTGTATCTTCTGGATGATAAGTTCAACAGCTTTTCGGTTTTGTTCAGGTTCTCCACTCACAGTGACAACCCTCTCTTGCAGGTTGATCCCATCAGGTTTCTGGGAAAGCTGCACCCAAGCCCCTGACTGCTCCATTATAGCCTTCACAGTAGCACCTCCCTTCCCTATTATCAGACCTGCTGTGCTGTTGGGAACTATAATCTTTACCTGTAATTAAAAAAAATACGTATAAATAATACTTCTGTTTTGCGCACATTCATTATATTACTTTGCTATCCTACAAAAAGTAAAATAGTAAACTGAAAATTAGTTTAAACATAATTTATGAAAGATAGAAATACCACAATTTCTAAAGGGACCAATATCATATTGTATTACAGTTATTTTGTGAACTTAGAATTTTCAAAGGAAAAGGCAATTTTCAGTTTTAAATTATTAAACAAAGAATTTCCTTGACTGTGAATTTTGCAGAAGTTATCAAAAAGAGGAAATCATAATATGTCATCAATGGTAACATTTTTATATAGCTCCCAAATCAAAATGCTGTTCATGATTCACCTCTTAGCTTCAAGAATATCTTTGCTTTAAAACATATAGAAACGAAGAGCACAGGATTATAAACCAAAGTTAGTAAAGATAAAAGTAGGAAAGTTCTACCTTGAGTCATTTTAAAACATTAATTTCATGTTCCTCATAATTTTTCTGTTGTTCAATACCTTACTTCATGACTAATATTTTCAGAGATGAAGAGCAATATATTTAGGTAGTATTTTAGTTTTACCACTAGACTGATACCAACTTGTAACCTTAACAATAACTCAAAACAATTAGTGATATAAAAAAATTCAGTAGCTTTTAGGTAGGTTAGGGGCTATTTGAGAGTAATATTACAACCTATCTAAATTTGTAAAATGACTATTTTGCTTAGGTAGATAATTCTCTTTTTGGCAGCAATAGCTATATTTTTAAAAATAGACCTTACAACCATATTGCCAAAGATTAATTAAAAATTACTGCAGTCACATGAATAGTCAGAATGATTCACTGTGACCATACGAAGTATAGGCACTTTAGCTAATTTGAACAGAAACATCCAGCCACAAAACTCAGCATGTTTTAAATTATTTAATCATAACTGAATACTATTATAAGATGTATAAAATCAGGATGGTATTTTTCCATAACCCTTTCAATTAAAATTTAGATATTAACATTTAAAATTATATTTTGGTAGCACAAAAATACATATGGCACTTTTCATGACTCACCAGGAGATAAAAAATTGTGAATTGTTCTATCACTGACAAAGCACTAAAGTAACTGCTTTCCTTGTCCCAGACATTTAAATGGGTAGAAATTTCAGCAAAAATTTAGTTGAGATACTTTATGAGATATCTCATTAGTTAATTTTTAGCAAGTATTGCCATGCTGTCTTTAAAATATAGACTTGGGTAAGAATTAAAAAAATAAAAAACAGAGCCATGCATTTTTAGGAAGATAGCAAGCAGTGAAAGTATAGACTCAAATTCTGGAATGGGTTACCTCATAAATATATTTACACATACTATATACACACATCCCACACAGCTTTTCTTCCCACATATATAAAGTCACAGTAGAATTTTGTTTCATTACAACTTGTCTATATATATTCGGATCATTTTACTGAAAAAAATTAAATTTTCTAGAAACATTTCTTTGGAATGTCAGATATACTTCTCTTGTTCCCCTGATTAAGTTCATTCATGTTCAAGAAGTTGACTGAGACAATTTTTTAATGTTTTTTGTTCTCAGACTTTCTGGCAGAAAATTATTTGTCTGAATACCGAAATATGTTAAAGTAATAGAATTAGAAAGTTAAACCATGAATACATCTTACACCACTTAAGATGAGTTAGAATCATCTGTATAGTTTATTCCATGCACATGAAATACTAAGAAAATTTACTTTTAAGGATTTACAAATTTGAATGGTAAATATGATTATATCTCATAAATTATGATTTCTTTTCAAAATTAGAAAATTTTTTGCAATAAAATATTGCCGAAAACACATATACTGACAAACTGAGGTGTTTTAATCTAATCTTTTATGAAGGAAAACATATTAATCAACTAAGACTTTCAAAAGTGCTATTTTAAAATTTAATATCGCTATTATTTTGCTCAGTGTAGTGACTGCCTGCATGATTATAACCCAGGAAGAGACTAATAGCACATGAAAGGTTAATGGAAGCTATCCTACAGACTGTCAATAAAAAGTAATGAAACATATAATTTTATAACATCCACTCTAAAATAAGCTTCTGTAAGTTGTGTGAAGATTTTGTTAATTTCTACCACACTGCACACCAGTTACTGCAGCTATAACTTTTTTTTTTTAACTCTAGGACTAATTGATTAGTTCTGTCTTTCTAGAAGAACTTGCAAATGTGTACACAATACTTACGTTACTTATACAAGCATATTACCTCGTCCTTCCTTTTTAAATTTTTCCCTTTAATCATTTTTCCTTTTAAATATTCAAAAATACTAAAATAATGTATTTTTCAGAAACAGTATGTGAACTTTTGATAAAAATAAACATCTTCCAAAAAATATATCTGTAAATTGAAGAATTACACCACATCATTTATCCTTATTCTAAAGATGTCTTTATTAGTAAGTACATTTTCTGGATTTTAGTTTAAATTATTAATGTTTGACATAATCTTAAATAAATACTGTCAGCCATATTTGTTATTTTATTAAATACTGATGTAGCTTCCAAATTTTGCTGGTATAACTGATATAACTGATATTCATCTACATGTAACTAAAGGTGTGTATGAACAGAAGACAGTAGTGATTGAATATTAATATTTATAGAAAACGAAGATCATGGCATCTGGTCCCATCACTTCATGGGAAATAGATAGGGAAACAGTGGAAACAGTGTCAGACTGTTTTTTGGGGCTCCAAAATCACTGCAGATGGTGACTGCAGCCATGAAANGATCTGTGAAAATAGTCTGACTTGTGGAAATATGAAGGTAGGAAGGTAAAATTCAGTAGGTACTGAAGCATCATAGTCACTTTTAAAGAGCAGAAAAGATTTTTAAACACTGAAACTACAGATAAAACTTATTTTCAACATACTTTCTGTGCTTTTTATTTTGGGGTTTTCCAAATATTAACAGTCTCTTAGTTCCTTTTATTAGTTTGTAACACAAACCATTTAGTCTAAAGAAAGCTCAATCACAAATCACTTAGCCATTATTGATGNAAAGATTTTTAAACACTGAAACTACAGATAAAACTTATTTTCAACATACTTTCTGTGCTTTTTATTTTGGGGTTTTCCAAATATTAACAGTCTCTTAGTTTCTTTTATTAGTTTGTAACACAAACCATTTAGTCTAAAGAAAGCTCAATCACAAATCACTTAGCCATTATTGATGAAATATCACAAACAGCTGTCTAAATTGTTTTATATTGGTTTATGAAAATTTACACAGAAAAAGTCTGCAGTGATTTTTAGCAGCATAGGATATCAGATTAGCTATAAGACATAAAGAATAATTTTAACATAAAACTACAGACATACCTGCTAAATTGCTGGATACGGATAAAGTAAACATATGAGAAATGAAAGTCATATTATTATAGGTTTAAGAGTCTATTTTAAATATGGAGAGTTTAAGATGATCACATTAGAATCCATTTTTCTATCTTGGTTATTACTCTTACACATCTAAGTCAATTTTAGTGACTGAATTAATTAGTACTATCCACAAGAAACAACTGTGAGCTATCTAAAGACTGAATGAACAACAAAAACCAAATTATCTTCTCTACTGCAACATGAATAGAATCTACTGGGAAATACTGTAGGGAATGAAATAATTACAAACTATTAATAACATAAAGATGAAAGATAACTATAATTCCTTCAGTGAATTTAAGGATTTTGTTTTGTTATTTTATATCTTGCCTCAAGTTATCCAGGAGGTATTATGCTTGTTTGCACAAGAACAGAAGAAAACAAAGTATAAATAAAATACTTTTAATAACTGATGACTGTGGACAGAGTATAAAACCACACATGACTTAATTTTCCAAATTAGAAGAATATCTAGAAGTGGATATGTTAACATATCTAGAGAGTAAAAATATTTTATCAGTAAACTTAAAAAATTTTAATAAATCATTTTATAAAAATCATATTTCCACAAGATAAATACAAGAAAATAGAAATCTAAATTTAAAGACAAAATTTTTGTTGGTTTTTCTTATAGATCCAGAATTTTTTTACTATTTATGTTGAGAAAAATCATTTGTTTTTAATGAGTGTTGTACTCATTTGTCTTGTCTTTATTTGGAAGAGAATGAAGCAGAAGAGGAACACTAAAAATATAAAGTCAGTTGGTTTCACAATAGTTTTCTAATTCATATAATTAAAACTCATAAGAGAAAAAGTCTGAGTGAAAATGTATATACACTTTTCCAACTTCATGCATCAATAATACAAGCTTGCTTCTCACTTCATGTAGCACCATTACCTTTAAAGAAAAGAGATGAGTTTCATCACTAGAGATGTGTACTTTTTAAACTAATTTACTGGAGCTAAAATGTGAGCATTAATAAGGATTTTTATTTGAAGGGAACGCTACTGCATAAAATAAAAATCAAGTTCCTACTACAGAATAACATTCTAAATGTTATTTTTCCTTCTAGTTATTTAAAAAATTTTCCTTAGGTTGCAAAAGTATTAGAATCAATAAATCAGCAAAATAATTCTGATAGCCATATCTTAGATCATATGCAAAAGCCACATTTAATATATTTAGCAAATATAGCTCAAAGTTAATAATTTATTAGTCAACTGCATGAAAAATATATTAAAAAGATAAGCTCATTTAATATTTAAATAATTCCATAAGGCTTTATATTAGTAAAAATGTGTAAATATTAAAGAAAATTACATTTCTCACCTAAATGAAGCTCAATTCAGACAAAATGAAAATGTGTTTAATCATTTTAATAAATATATTTTCAACATTTCTCATGTTAAAGTACAGTAAAGGTCTGAATTACACAGAATAGTTTAGATGATTTCCTTAAATGTGCCAAAAACAGCTACATTTTTGAAGAATGTCCTACAAATATTCAGTACCAAAACAATCATCAAGTCAAAACTAAGATATATTTCTCATTGCAAAGTTTGCAACTCCAGCAAAGAAAATGTATTATTAAATTCTAAGAAAGTACCATTTCTTGAGTTATTAAACAGCATTAAAATTATCACAAATACCAATTTCCAGTTACTCTTAGATTGCTAGAAATGCTTTTCATCAAAAGTTTTAAACTGTTACACAGTAAGGCATATCTGAAATAAAAAACAAAGAAAAATGCATTCACATTTAAAGATATACCTTTGCTCAATAACTCATATTTATACATTCATTTTTAAAAAAAATATGATATCCTTAACTTATATACCAGGAAGCCTAGGAAGAAACAATAAGGGAAGTAATAAACACCAACTCAATAAATAACCCTCAGAGCTCCATAAAGTCAAAATTTTAGGAGGAAAATCCAAAATTCTAGTAGTCTATCATTTGGGTCTATTTTTATTATCTAAAGCTAAAAATGCATATAAGTTTTCAGGAATACCTGATATTTCTTTCTCAGGTTATCTGGAATCTGATCATGGTGCACAAATGTGAATGAACGAATACATCCTTAACCCACCAGTATCTTTTTCTCCAGTGTGCAGGCAATCACCCGTGAAAAGTATGGTGTAGATGACAGGATGATACTGTACCTGATTAGCTCTGGAGGTGGTCATGGGGTCAGATGGAGAGGACTTGGTGGTAGTTGGGGAAGATGGCAATGTCTGGGAATAAAGCAGTTCAGGAGCAAATCAACCTTTATAAGCCTTAAACTGATTATTTAAATAAAACAAAATAAAATAAAATGTAATATAACGAGAACAAAATCCTATGAACAAATTTTTCTCCTATTCATTTAAATTTAATGGAATTCAAGATCAATTAAATAACTAATGCATGTAAATACGCATGCATAAGCATGTAAAAATAAATTCATGACTTGAAATCATGATGGTGACTGATAAAAATTCACATGAGCATTAAAGGTATCCTGACCATATTCATGAATAGTAGTCTCTTTTCTTTCCCTTTTGTTTTCTTGGGGGAAAAGAGATCTCAAAGAAAAATTCAATAAATTTAATGAGTAAAACTGAAAGTCATTTTCCTATCAATGAATACAGTCGGGGATTGAAAGAAGTGGTGAAATGAAGTTTACTTTGGCATAAAAGTATCCACCTACTTAATATGTTGAACATCACCAACAAGTTGATTCCACATGAATTTAGGGTTCCATACTTAAAAGCAATTAAATTTGCAGTTCTGAGTTCTTAATATCACATTATCTTCTAAAACATTAATTTTTAATAAATTTAGAGCCCGTCTGAAAATGTAAACATTAACCTCATATTAATAAACAAGTAACTAAGAGCATTTTAACAAATTGCTGTAATATTTTTTTATTATTTGTGTTAAATACTAAAAATTTGTATAGATGAGGTGTATAACATTTTGTAGCATTATCAGCCTGTGTTGAAAATAAGCACAAAAATATTAGGAATCAAATTTATTGTTCATTTCATTTTTAAACACATATACATACTATATATAAAACTACATACAGAACATGTCACATGAGACCATAATATTCTTAAGGTATTTTTAAAACTTCTGATGTCTAATAGAGTAACCTTAAAGTGTATGTAAGATGTTTTTATCTTTTTAAAAAGGTATACTTTCACTTGACAAATTGTATCATTTAAGTAGCACCCTCAGTAGATAATATTTCTTAAATGGGGTAGTATTATAGTATGGACAAAATTCTATATGCACATTATGTTTTATATTAATATCTATCCTTAAAATTACTCAGACATGAGCAAAAGCATAACTTTAAAAGGTTCAGCAGTGTCAGGAAAAGCAGATAAAATTACTTAAGTCATTTATATTTACACATTTAATATTTCATAATTCCTATCTGGGATAGAAAAAATACTTAAGAGTAAAAGAAAGGATAAAAAATTTCACAGGCTCCTGCTTAATTCACTGCTCTCAAGTAACAAACTAAGACTGATTCTAATATCTGATCATGTTTTAAACAGTTCAGGGGTTCTTGATTCGTCTTTAAACCTTTGAGGAAAACTAGACAATGTACAGACATACCAAAATTTTTGTTAAATCATATTTTAAAAGGGAAGAAGAGCTGCAAACCTCACAAGAAAAAAAAAAAAACTCCAAGTCCATTGTTTTCTGTTTTTGCTATTTGTAATAAATTCACTTTATAAAGTCATTTCTCCAGAGAGAATTTCACTAATAGTCATTAATAATTACCCTACTATTTTACTTTCCGTGCAATACTATGCAGAAACATACACTTTGTAAATATTCTGTGTACTGTGAATTGAAGAGTAAATTTTCCCTCCTCTGGTTACAACTGCTACTATACAGATTTCCTGGGAGTAGTTAACATATATTTTAAAATATGTTCTTAATTATTAATCTCAGCATAATTATAAGATTGTTGACTAAATAGATGTGAAATAAATCTAGAGGCCATCTACCCCAACACAGGTTAGAAGCTAATTCATTAACCTACAGAAGCATGAGGTATATGTGTTGGGCTCTTCTATTTTCATCAGAGTAAAATCAGCTTGAGGATCACAGGTTCATTATGACAGCCATCTTGCCCTAGATATGAATTCTCTTGGAATATTGCAAAGAAATACGTAGAGAAAGTAGTAATATCAAGTGACTCAGACTTTGTGATCACTAAAATCAATACTATCTTTTTTCAATTTATTGAATACCTTTCTTTTTACTTGGCATATATGTGAAATATTGGGCATGTATTAGTAGTTGATGCAACTCATATTCATTGACATTGTCCTTAATAATTCTGAGGATGCTTCCTTCTCACAGAAATAAAAACAGTAATTTTAAACTTCTGGGACAATATTAATGTGTATAAAATCATTAAGGCTTTGGTTATTACAAATTATAATATGTTAAGACTTTAATATTTTAAATAAAACAGATGATAATTAAGTTTGGGCTTTAAGGGATTTGATTTTGGAAATGTCACAATCAATTGTTTGTAAGTATTTTTTGTCTAAATTCTTAAAATTATAAACTTGTAATGTGGTAATAAACACATGATTAGTTTTCTAGTTATCTATTACTTATATAGATATTCTTAAACACAAAAAATCTCCTTCCTTTATAAATTTAAGCTCTAGCAATGAAGAGAATCCAGAAAGTTTGCATTTTAGTTGATTTTTAAAAATACTACTTGTATAAATTGTTCTGATAAACAGATAAATGTAAATATATTAATGTAAAAGGTTCTAATAATTAGATTAAAAAACAGCTTTGAAAGTTGTTCTCAACCACACCAAATAGATCAGAAGAAGTCATAGAAATACTTTCATGTTCAATATGTTTATTTCTCTAATATTTTNTAAAAATATTACTTGTAAAAATTGTTCTGATAAACAGATAAATGTAAATATATTAATGTAAAAGGTTCTAATAATTAGATTAAAAAACAGCTTTGAAAGTTGTTCTCAACCACACCAAATAGATCAGAAGAAGTCATAGAAATACTTTCATGTTCAATATGTTTATTTCTCTAATATTTTATAAACATATGTTTATTCATTTTCACAATACAGACTGAAAATTTAAGTGGTTTCAAGTTTAAAAAAATCCCTTAGTAAAATTTTTGATATACATCTTGAAGATAAAACTACTGAATATCCATATAGCAACAATATATTAAAATGTGTTAAGTAATATTTATAATGGATATATACAGTTAAGAACTCTTTTTAAGTGAAAGTGAAATCATTTCACTCATGTCCAACTCTTTGCAACCTCATGGACTATAGCCTGCCAGGCTCCTCCATCCGTGGGATTTTTCAGGCAAGAATACTGCAGTGGGTTGCCATTTCCTTCTTCAGAGGATCTTCCCGACCCAGGGATCAAACCTGGGTCCCTGCATTGCAGGCAGACTTTACCATCTGAGCTACAAAGGAATCCCTTTTTAAAGTATTTATCAAGTAGTGATTATGAAAGGGCACAGGCATTTTTTTTAGCACGATTTCATCTTTCAAGTGGAAAAGTATAATATTTTAATTTATAGGACATGAATGTCTAAGAATTCTGCTTTAAATGCTGAAACCTGAATTACTTATTACAAAAAATTTTGAAGTAGTTTATAATTTTAAAATAGTGGATCCTTTGGAATGTAAGTTTCTAAAATTCAAGATTTAATAAGTTACTTAATTAAATGTAGATTTTTCTAGGTTTTTGGGAATAAGAACTAAAAAGTGATTACACATTGTGAAATGTATTCTTGTTAACAAGTGGCAGTTTTCCTGGACCAGAGAATATTACTATAAATATAAACTCTACAATAAATAATCTTAGCTTCAAGCAAATCTATAATAATAGACTGTCAAGGTCTATCATAGGTACAGTGAAAACAGCAATGAACAGCAAATTTTAATTTTAACTTGGAACAGGTCTGTTTTGAGTTCTGTTAAATAAATCTGTATACTACTCCAAAAAAAATAATGAATCAACTATTTAAATATGTAATTGTCATCCTTGATTTTTCATCTTGACACATGTCCACCCTTCTCCCAATATTGGAACTACTTGGAACTACTTAGCCCTAATATAAACTCATGTTGTCTAATTTCAAAGGTCTTTTACAATTGATTACTAGTCCATGTCTTATTTTCCTCATAATCACTCTTCTGTACTTTTATCCTTCTCTTCAGCTATTCAGTCCCATGTATCTTATATTCTTTTCAATTGATAGTTTTTATTACCTGAAAGAGATCATGATTTTCCAGAATGAGCTTCCTTATCTACTACAGTTGACTTCATTTTAACCTTTTCAATTTTCCAAACCACTTTTCCCCTATCTTCTCATTCTTTTCATGGTAGACAAAACTGTGATATCCCAGACTTCCTACTCTTCATGAGCTATGACCTTAACACCCTATAATCTTTTCACCACTCTTGACTCATTTTGTCCCTTAATAATGTCATCTGTATTTGGCATCCCCAATTTCTCTTCCTTTTCAAACTCCTTTTTATTCTTTAACATTAGCCATTCACTCTTTAGTAGCAGGGTAGTTATGTGAATCTTTCTGATCTAACTTGTATTCTTCTCCTTTTATATCCAAACTTTCATGTCAGCAGTTCCCACACTTCACACCATTTTTTTTTTTCTTTTTACCTAACCAGTCTCTTTACCTTTTGGATATAGTATTATTAAGAAATAATGACTGTTTTCTCAACATAGAATTGAAACTGACTTAGAATCTCCAATGATCTTCTATTTAAGTTATTTTTGAACTTTTATTTGGGTATTTGATCCTTTTTAGCATCTTTCCTTATACTTCCCTTATTTTCTCCTTTTTATCTTTATGATTAATAAGGAGCACTTACTAGGAACCAGGTACAGACATAGTGGGTTAATGCAATACCCTTACAGAAGAGGTTACTATTACTTTCCCCATGTTATAGGTAAAGAAGTCAAGGTATACAGAAGTAAAACGGCTTGTTCCAATGTACACAACTGGTAAATTAAAGAGGCAGAATTTGAACCCTGGCAGACCTATTCCAGATCCTATGCACATAACCATTATTCTATAACACTTCTGAGTTACTTTTTTAAAGTAACTGCTTCTCTATCTCATTTTTTTTTCCTTGCCTACAATGTAGGTGTAAGTGAAATTATTACTGATACTGAAATTAAGGATCTATATTTTCAGTTTTAAAATCTTACCTATGATTCTAATCAAAGACTACTTTAAGGAAAAAAAAAATATTACGTACAACTTATTCAACCTGCCTGAAACAATCATACAGAAATATTGTCTCAAATAGATGCCTGACTAAAACTCACTAGTTGCTTCCTGGAACTTAACATTTTGCTAGGCTCAAAACCACATATGATCATTTTTTATTCTTTCCTCATCATTTTAGAACTAGAATCAAATCAGTACCAAAGTCTTACAGATTTCACTTTGAAATACATTTTAACTTCAAGCATTTGTCTCAACTTTCACTACCAGAGGAGATTAAGTGCTCATCGTCTTGTTCTTAAAATATTGCCTAGTCTCTTCACCCTGATACAAGACTTTCTATTTTGAACAAGGTCCTTTTCCTGCATATGTTTATTCAGGAGTCTAAAAAGTCCTAAAAGAGAGAAATCCATTGGATTTTGTTTTATCAACATTATACAAACTTAGAGGCCATACAGATCAGTATTAAGATCAATTAACAGTTACATTTCCTTGGGTAAGTAAATTTTTCTAAACATCAGCTTCTATAACATGGACTCTATACGTGCTTCAGAGGAATTTTGTGCGGATGAATGAAAGGTTTTAATAAATGTTAAGTGCATAGCACAATGGCTAGCCCAGAAACAGAGTAAGCACCATATCCATCACCCTTATCATTATTACTGATTCTTCATTGTTGACCATAAGACATCCTTTTTTCATGACATAGATTAATGCCTCCTGGATTTGTATGATGTAAGGGAAGCTTTAAAAAATATTATTTTATAAACCTTCCAATCTAAGATCTGCATAGTAGATCACTCAGTAATTATCATAATTTTCTTCCTTTCCTACCAATAGCTATTCCTACAAGCCCTCTAAGAATCTGTGTGGAGTAGGACAGAAGAAAACAAAGCACAGAAGTACTTCTTTTTCTTTTTTTCATAACCTTCCAGAGAAATTAAAAGGGGAAGTATTAGAAGAATCCATAGTCTGTAGGATAACCCTTTGGCCAGACATCCATGACTTGCCATTATTTGGTTCCACACAACTAACCTAACATTAATTTCCTCTAAACTTCAACACAAACGTCCCACTTCTGTCAAGATACTCTCTTTACTATTCAACAATTATGGTATCTTTCTTCTCAAATCCATATTGCTCCATCTGCCTAAAATAAGCTTTTTTCTTTTTTTCTCCTCTAATCAGGCAATTCCTCTACAGAGTCCAGGTCAAGTTTTTACCTCTTTCACAAAACCAAATGTCACTCTAGCCTACATTTCTTTCACACTCTGCCAAACTTTTACGGTGCACTGTTTATNATAAGCTTTTTTCTTTTTTTCTCCTCTAATCAGGCAATTCCTCTACAGAGTCCAGGTCAAGTTTTTACCTCTTTCACAAAACCAAATGTCACTCTAGCCTACATTTCTTTCAAACTCTGCCAAACTTTTACAGTGCACTGTTTATATTGTAGTTTTGGTATATAAATGCAGTTTTATATTTTTATTAGTTATATTGGGCATTTATGATCTCTCATAAACTAGCTTGAGAGAGCAGGGTTACAATTTAATATATTCTGCAATTCACTAAGAATGTATTTAATAAATTTATAATTGAATGAATGAATAACGAACAAATTATGAGCTAATCTTGCCAATTTTTTATGATGAAAATAAAATTATTTGTGCTAAATGAGATTTTTGGTATCTTAATTTAATTTTTAAATACAAAATAATTACATAGATGCCTATAACTATTTCTTTCTTAATGTAGTTTTTCTTAAAAATACATTGAGCCAAAAAAAAAAAAAAACCAACCAAAACCCACTGAAAGTCTGTAATAGACAAAAGAAGTTAACAAATGCCAACTATCTTACTAATCTATCATTTCTACCATGTTTTCGGGTTCATTATATTGACTCATGAGGTATAATAACCATATTTAAGAGGGGGATTTGAGGGACTTATTACAGGAGGAAATTTTTCAATAATACTATGAGAACAAAAAAAAAAGTTACAAGTACAAAATTCAAAAAAAAAAAGGCGGAAATGAGAACATGGACATCAAAAACCTGGGCCAAGATATGCACTTAGGAATGAGTTTCTAGGGAAAGTCTAAATTACCTGAGGATCACTGAATGTCTCTGCTATTTGCACATCTTGAAAATAAGAAATAAGAATGTTCTATGTTGCAATTAACATGTTTAATTCTCGTTCCTCCTGTGTATCTGTTTCTCCATATACTGACTTAAGAAATGTGCATGACAGTATTATGTACTTCATGACAATCTGATTTTAAAGCTATAGGATAGAAATTATATACTTTGATTATTCAATAAATATTATCATTATTTTTAATATATAAAATACTGGAGTCCCTTCCTATCAGCAAAAAAATAGTTGATTTAAAACAAACAAACAAATAAAGCACATCTGAGAATGAAGAACTAAATAGTTCACATCTAATATCTAAAGTTGGATGTAAGGCTATAATGCTAGATTTCAAGATTCTTCTGTATGAAAGACTTGTGAGATCATTATGGATTACTTTCCTAAAAACTTATATTTGGCTGAGAATTTGTTCAGTTAATAAAGTTTCATTTGGAGAGAATATTCTGGTTCATGCAATTTATTTAGTAACCAACTGTATCTATATGATATAATTCAGAATATTTTATAAAAGTCATAATAATATATTGTATAAAACTATAACTTTTTTAATTTCAAAAAGTAGATTTCTTATTTTTTATAACAAAAAGCACATATATTATTCTTGAAGTTATTTTCCATTATAGGTTATTATATGATATTGACTATAGTTGCCTGTGCTATACCAGTAAACCTTTGTTGTTTGCTGCATATCTACTTTTTTAAATTAGAAATCCAGCATTCTATTCATATGAAGTCAAACAGTAGAATCAAAATGTCATAAATTTTTTAGTTAGGCAAAAATTCATAAGTTTTCTAAAATACATATATTATACATATATATATGTATACAAAAGCTTTTCTGCTATATGCATGACAAAACTATAACTTTTAAAGCAAGATTTATTTGTTTAGAACTGACTTCCTATTTTAAGTCCAAGTTACATATAAATTATACTTCTTTCGTAAACAAAATCTTACATTATCAACCATAAAAAACAATAAATATGTCATAACAAACATTAGGAAAATATAATTTCATATCCAATATTAGTTCATTTCTATGAGGAACTACATTTTCTGGCTCCAGCAATTTTTAAAATTTTAATTTTATTCTTTACATAATCTTAACTAGAAGAAAGTATTTTAAAAATGTTTAAAGAAGTTGCATTAAAATTAACTTCAAAGTTGAAGTCCAAAGGGAATGTAAATTTTAGTTAGGGGAATGACTATCATTTTAAAAGAAATATTATTATTCTACATTTTAAAAGCTAAAAAAAATATAGAATGATATAAAATATACTTTTATCTATTCCATTATAGAATAATTTCTTTTAGATATAATTATTTTACACTGGATTACCAGCATGATTTCTCCAGAAATGAAATCATGGTAATTTAAATTTATTTGTTGTGGTTCAGTTGCTAAGTCATTTCCAATTCTTTTGATTAATTATTTAGACAATGATCCAACAAAAAGTTTCACATTGTAAAATAGGATACCTACCTAGAAAGTGAGAGAATCTCAAATTCAGAGCATAAATAACTGTGATCTATGATATCGTGGAAATATGCTCAATCTCTCATCTAAGTTTTTTGAGTAAATTTTTCAATTTTACATTTTTAAGAAACCATTTAAGAATTAAATATATTACTCTACTAAATTTAGAGTACTCTTTTAATGAATCTTTTAAAATAACACTTTCACATCACTATTGATTACATAAAAATATTAATCAATAATAGTTTCAATTTCATGAATATCTTATAAGGCTTAGAAATGAATGTAAATATGCAAACTTACAAGGCAAGTAAAAATAGAAATGAACCAAATATTTTAAAATTCTAGTTTTCATTAATCTGTACTGACACTGGACAGATGACAACCTATAAATTTCATTTGCCATAGAGAAAGTTTTAACAATGACTCATAGCCCATTTTTTGATGATATTATTATAAAAAAATAAAAATTCATTCGTATCATTGTGCTGAATAACTGCCAGTCATACAGTACTCAAAGTATATTTCATGTTTTACCTTTAAAAAAAAAATCAATACATTCACTGCCTTCCTTAAGTGTTTAAACTTACAGAAACTACGAAAGAAATATGAGAATTAATAGGCTGGATTAAAGTTGAAAATCAACAGACTCTACACTTTAGTGCCAATTCTGTAAATTCTCAGCCCCAGGTGATTTTAATCCAGAGGTCTTTAAACTCATACTTCTAGAATTTAGATAAATTTAGATTAAGTGATGGTACTGCTTTCAATGCATCACATTTTAAATTATTCTTTGCATTTACCTAGCATAGATAAAAATTTCAAAACTATAAATGTTTGTGAAGAGTAAAAAATATCTGTTTATGTTTAGAAGTTTAAAATATTTACCTTCTGCCATGTGTAAATTAAAAGACACTTCTTTGATAAGTTATGAAAGGTTACAAATTGAAACATTTTGATACTGACAAAGAGCATAAAATGAATGATCTTATATGGTGTAAAAGCTACCTACTCATGATCTAAACATGGAAGGATTTTTTAAATAGTATTAAAGGAAAACTGAAACTTGGCCTATAATTTGAAAATATATAATGATTAATTTCTCTATCTGTATTTGATTAGACACCCTTACATTTATCAATATATTGGCAAAATTATAATAAATTCCTAACACTGGCTAGTATATTTTTTCAACTCAGAAACATGAAATTAATAAGTTTTTGAGCTACATTTCAAATTTATTACAATGAACGTAAATATTCTGTAAATTAAATTTTTGTGAATGAACGAGTAATACAGTTCTTTTGAAGGCATAAAATCTATCAATATGAGCATAAATTAAGAAGCTAATTATAAAAAGGCAAATGTAGAAACAATCATAATAAACAAAGTATCAAATAATTTTGAAGATTTAAAAGAGCTTAAGGGGAAGAATCTGCCTTATTTTTACATTAAAGAATGTCATTTTTTTTTCCTACATAGTGTCTGTCATTATTCAATCTTAAAAACTAACATTGTTTTTTATCAAGTAAAAGTTTTGTTACAGAAAATCCCACACATTAAAAATAAACATTGGCCCTTTATGACATATATATAAATACTGTACAAGTTATACAAAACATAATAGCTGATTTGTAACAAAGAACTGTTTGCTAGGTACAAAAATTTACTTATACATATTTGTTGATAAAAAATACTGAACATGACAATTAAATTGACAAAACAGGAGCTTATATGCATAACTATACTAGAGACTAAAAATATTGAGAATAAGGTATTAGGAATTTTGATAATGTAGTCTCAATTTTTATACTTCATTTTAAAAGTGATAGAATTTTAAATAGGTTAAATTCTTATAAATTAAGCAAATTTGTATCTATAATTTTTAAAAGGTTACTATGAAAGAAATGAGCCATAATTGTTCCTCAGTGTAATACTGGTAAATGAGTAATTTGATCAATACACTGATCAATCTAAAGCAGCGGCTCTGATAGTCTTTAAGTAAATAAGTGACAACTGTTATGTTTTAAGAATCTTTAGGGAAAAACTTTATATGCTAAACCTTTAAGGCTTCTTTTATAAGGAATTCATACTATACTGTGGATATCTGTCTTTGATTTCCCAACTAAACACTCACTTGTTTGATGCGATCTGGGTTAACGGTGGTCTGGGGTTGTAGAATGCTGACTGGTTCTGTCTTGGCCACATTCTGGGGCATTTCTCGAATTTTTTCTGCAATGAATCCATGAACTGCATTCAGTGCTTCAACTGTTCCCTGGATCAAGCACACTCGCTCAGTAGTACCTGTGGACAAAAGATTTGAGTTTCAGAAGACTTTTCCTCTCTTACTTTGTATGCTTTTCATAAAAACTATAACAAAGGATGATATACTAATGCCAATAAAATCATGTACAATGTAGAACTCTAAATCTCAGAAAGGGTCCAGTAGAGCCAGAAACCACGAGAAGTTCTGAATACATCATTCACTGACATAACCAATCCTTTCTGAGCATTTATAAAAGAACTTAGGGTTAGAAACCAGTAACACAAAGATGAGGACTTTGTGTATGCTAACAGACATCAAACCGGAGAATTATAAGATACTATGATATGAAAAAATAATGGAAGTTATCTACATGGATGGCACACGTGGATGGCTTACAGTTAAAAAAAATAAAGCATTAAAATTAGTGGAGAGAAGGGGTCTTGGAAAGCTTACAAAGTAGGTAAGTTTCTGAATTTTTACCACCTTTTATCCATGTACCCTGTTCTTTTAATCACAGCAATAACACTATCTGACATTTTCTATTTATTCATTTTTTTTTGTTTCTATTAGAATGCAAGCTCTGAGAGAGCAGTTAATTAGTCTGTTTTGCATTGTGCGGTAGCTTCTCCAAAGCCTAGAGGCATCCCTGGCACGTGATAGGTACATAACAGAAATTTATTGGACAAATAATCATCTCTGCTTTTACTGATTATGCAATTTTAATAAGGCAGCATATCATAATAAAAAAATTTTAAACTATTTTTCACTTGAAATTGATGAATAATTGATAAAAGATACCATTCATTTTATTTGCTTCATATCGAATAAAATGTGAGTGATGTGAGACAAAACTAAAATGAAATTGGTTGGGTCTAATGCACAGATCCTATAGACTAGTTTATACTCTACAGGTATACCTAAAGACAATAAACATTAAGTGATTAGTTTTTCACACTATTTTGAGTCTCACTGCAGCAGCCTGTTCTTAAACTGTAATCTTCTGCTCAGCAGCTCACCACAGCAAACACATAAACTTACTTCTCAGACATCAGTATTCTTTTACTAAATAGTTATCAACAAGTAAAAATAATCTTTTAAAATTTAGAAAATACTTGTTTTTGAGCTAATATGACCTCCCAAGTACTTAATACATATCTGTTTCATACCANTTTTTTTTTTCTTTTTACCTAACCAGTCTCTTTACCTTTCAGATATAGTATTATTAAGAAATAATGACTGTTTTCTCAACATAGAATTGAAACTGACTTAGAATCTCCAATGATCTTCTATTTAAGTTATTTTTGAACTTTTATTTGGGTATTTGATCCTTTTTAGCATCTTTCCTTATACTTCCCTTATTTTCTCCTTTTTATCTTTATGATTAATAAGGAGCACTTACTGGGAACCAGGTACAGACATAGTGGGTTAATGCAATACCCTTACAGAAGAGGTTACTATTACTTTCCCCATGTTATAGGTAAAGAAGTCAAGGTATACAGAAGTAAAACGGCTTGTTCCAATGTACACAACTGGTAAATTAAAGAGGCAGAATTTGAACCCTGGCAGACCTATTCCAGATCCTATGCACATAACCATTATTCTATAACACTTCTGAGTTACTTTTTTAAAGTAACTGCTTCTCTATCTCATTTTTTTTTCCTCGCCTACAATGTAGGTGTAAGTGAAATTATCACTGATACTGAAATTAAGGATCTATATTTTCAGTTTTAAATTCTTACCTATGATTCTAATCAAAGACTACTTTAAGGAAAAAAAAAATATTACGTACAACTTATTCAACCTGCCTGAAACAATCGTACAGAAATATTGTCTCAAATAGATGCCTGACTAAAACTCACTAGTTGCTTCCTGGAACTTAACATTTTGCTAGGCTCAAAACCACATATGATCATTTTTTATTCTTTCCTCATCATTTTAGAACTAGAATCAAATCAGTACCAAAGTCTTACAGATTTCACTCTGAAATACATTTTAACTTCAAGCATTTGTCTCAACTTTCACTACCAGAGGAGATTAAGTGCTCATCGTCTTGTTCTTAAAATATTGCCTAGTCTCTTCACCCTGATACAAGACTTTCTATTTTGAACAAGGTCCTTTTCCTGCATATGTTTATTCAGGAGTCTGAAAAGTCCTAAAAGAGAGAAATCCATTGGATTTTGTTTTATCAACATTATACAAACTTAGAGGCCATACAGATCAGTATTAAGATCAATTAACAGTTACATTTCCTTGGGTAAGTAAATTTTTCTAAACATCAGCTTCTATAACATGGACTCTATATGTGCTTCAGAGGAATTTTGTGCGGATGAATGAAAGGTTTTAATAAATGTTAAGTGCATAGCACAATGGCTAGCACAGAAACAGAGTAAGCACCATATCCATCACCCTTATCATTATTACTGATTCTTCATTGTTGACCATAAGACATCCTTTTTTCATGACATAGATTAATGCNCCTCAAACCCTGAGCTAACCAATGTGTTTTTCTTATGGAAATATTTTTCTTCAGCTATGTTAATGAAACTATGTATTTGCTTTGGAATTTGCCCTTCTTCAAAATGGTTCCACCTAAGACTAACTTTTTTCTTTTTCTCAAACCTTGGGCTGATAATAGCTCAACAAACCAATATTCATATCAATTGTTTTATGGCTGGGAGACGACACACCTCCTGCCATCATATCTTAAAATTACATATTGTGGGAGAGGGGCCTGGTGAAACTCCTTCAGCCTTGAGATGTTTCTCTTATTTGATTAATAGCTTTCTAATAGACATAAAACAGCTTGCTGAAACTAGCAAGGAGCGGGGATTCTCCAGTCCCCTTCTGATGTCTATGTCAGAGGCTTTCTCTGTCCTCTTTCTTATTTTATAGAACTCTGCTACACAAGAACTCTTGAGTGATCAAGCCGGGTCCCTGGTCCCAAAGTTAAAGCTTCTTCAGAGATCACCAATCTAACACCGTTCACCATAAGCTATCATTACCATATGAGTGACCACCTTCAGAGTCAATATAGATTAATGCATTAGCCAACTTTAAGCAGTGATTTTACTCTATTTTTTTTTTTCTAAATAGAACTTAGGTAAAGGCTCCATCTTTACCATGAACCCATAAATTCAATATGAAAGCAAAGCCCACATTTCCATAGATTTTAGGAGAGAATGAATTATTCAAGTCAATGAATAATAACAATTGTCATACTATGGATCACATGCATTATATCAAACAAACATAGAGGAAGCACGAAGCATTGTGACCCATGAAGTTTCTGGGGAAGGAAAACACCATAAAATTAATTATGGCAGTTTCACATATGCTGAGGTAACATAAAATGACAAAATATTTTAAAATTGTAAATTATACATAAAATTTGCCATTTAAATCATTTTTAATCACACAATTCAGTAGCATTAATTATATTCACAAAGTTGTGCAAATGTTATCATTATCTATTTCCAAAATTATTTTATCACCACAATCAGAGTCTGTAACCCTTAAGGACTAAACCACCATGTCTTCTTTACATCCCCCAGTAACCTCTAATCTCTTTATATGAATTTACCTATTCTAGATATGCCACAAAAGGTGCATGCTAAGTTGCTTCAGTTGTGTCTCTTTGTGACCCTGTGGACCAGAGCCCACCAAGTTCTTCTGTCTATGGGAATCTCCAGGCTAGAACACTGGAGTGGGTTGCTGTATCCTTCTCCAGGGGATCTTTCTGACCCAGGGATTAAACCTGCATCAAACCTGCGTCTCTTTTGTCTCCAGCACTGGAAGGTTGGTTCTTTACCACTAGCGCCATCTGGGAAGCCCTCACATAAGGTGACTCATACAATGTTTGTCCTTTTAGTATCTGGCTTATTTCATTTAGCATAGTATTTTCTTCATCCATGTTGAAGCATACACCAGATCTTCATTCTTTTCTGTCGCTAAATATTCCCACTGAGTATATATAAAGCATTTGGTTTAATCTATTTATCTATTTATAGACATTTGTGTTGTTTCTAACTTTTGGTTAATATGAATAATGCCACAAAGAACATTAGCATACAAGTATCTCCTTAGGTCCATCTTTTCAGTTCTTTTGGGCATATATATAGGAATACAGTAAAAAGAAGAGAAGTGAAAAGCAAAGAAGAAAAGGAAAGATATAAGTATCTGAATGCAGAGTTCCAAAGAATAGCAAGGAAAGATAAGAAAGCCTTCCTCAGAGACCAATGCAAAGAAATAGAGGAAAACAACAGAATGGGAAAGACTAGAGACTCTTCAAGAAAATTAGAGATACCAAGGGAACATTTCATGTAAAGATGGGCTCGATAAAGGACAGAAACGGTATGGATGTAACAGAAGCAAAGATAATAAGAAGTGGCATGAATACACAAAAGAACTGTACAGAAAAGATCTTCATGACCCAGATAATCATGATGGTGTGATCACCCACACTCAGCTACAGCCAGAGATCTTGGAATGTCAAGTCAAGCAGGCCTTAGAAAGAATCACTACAAACAAAGCTAGTGGAGGTGATAGAATTCCAGTTAGGCTATTTCAAATCCTAAAAGATGATGCTGTGAAAGTGCTGCATTCAATATGCCAGCAAATTTGGAAAACCCAGCAGTGGCCACAGGACTGGAAAAGCTGTTTTCATTCCAATCCCAAAGAAAGGCAATGCCAAAGAATGCTTAAACTACTGCAGTCCATCCTAAAGGAGATCAGTCCTGGATGTTCACTGGAAGGACTGCTGCTGCTGCTGCTGCTGCTGCGTCGCTTCAGTCATGTCTGACTCTGTGCCACCCCAGAGACCGTAGCCCACCAGGCTCCCCTGTCCCTGGGATTCTCCAGGCAAGAACACTGGAGTGGGTTGTCATTTCCTTCTCCAATGCATGAAAGTGAGAAGTGAAAGTGAAGTTGCTCAGTAGTGTCCAACTCTTAGCGACCCCATGGACTGCCTCCGATACTTTGGCTACCTGATGTCAAGAGCTGACTCACTGGAAAAGACCCTGGTGTTGGGAAAGATTGAGGGCAGGAGGTGAAGGGGATGACAGAGGATGAGATGGCTGGATGGCATCACTGATCCAATGGACATGAGTTTGGGTGGACTCTGGGAGTTGGTGATGGACAGGGAGGCCTGGCGTAGTGTGGTTCATGGGTCACAAAGAGTCGGACACAACTGAGCGACTGAACTGAACTGATAGGAATAGAGCTGTTGGGTCATATGGGAATTCTATAGGTAGTTTTTTGAGGAGCAGCTCAACTGGTTTCCACACTGGAGCTATTGTACCATTTTGCATTCCCACCATCAATTTATGATAGTTTTAATTTCTCTACTTCCTCAATAACACTAGTTATTATTAATAGTCATTCTAATGACTGTGAGGTGTTATGTCATTGTAGTTTTGATTTGCTTTTCTCTGAAGACTAATGATGTTGGTTATCTTTTCACTGATTATTGGCCATTTGTATATTTTCTTTGGGGAAATGTCTATCAGTCTTTTTCATTATTCCTTTTGGTTGTCTTTTTGTTGTTGAGTTTTAGAAGTTCTTTATATATTCAAGATATTAAAGCCTTATCATCTGTTCAGTTCAGTTCAGTCGCTCAGTCATGTCCGACTCTTTGCGATCCCATGAATCGCAGCAGGCCAGGCCTCCCTGTCCATCACCAACTCCCGGAGTTCACTCAGACTCACAGCCATCGAGTCAGTGATGCCATTCAGCCATCTCATCCTCTGTCGTCCCCTTCTCCTCCTGCCCCCAATTCCTCCCAGCACCAGTCTTTTCCAGTGAGTCAACACTTCACATGAGGTGGCCAAAGTATTGGAGTTTCAGCTTTAGCATCATTCCCTCCAAAGAAATCCCAGGGCCGATCTCCTTCAGAATGCACTGGTTGGATCTCCTTGCAGTCCAAGGGACTCTCAAGAATCTTCTCCAACACCACAGTTCAAAAGCATCAATTCTTCGGCGCTCAGCCTTCTTCACAGTCCAACTCTCACATCCATACATGACCACAAGAAAAACCATAGCCTTGACTAGACGGACCTCAGTCGGCAAAGTAATGTCTCTGCTTTTGAATATGCTTTCTAGGTTGGTCATAACTTTTCTTCCAAGGAGTAAGCATCTTATAAATATGATCTGAAAGCATCTTCAGATATATGGGTTTATTTAGACTCTCATTCATACTCCATAAGTCTATACATCTATCTTTAGGTAAGTGCCACACTGCTTTGATTACTGTAGGTTTGTACTGCAGTAATTTTTGAAATTAAGAAATGTAAGTCCTGAGATTTGTTCCCTTTCAAGAGTGCTTTAACTATTCAGGGCCTCTCCTTTTGTATGGGTCTCCCTAGTAGCTTGCACAGTAAAGTGTCTGCATACAATGTGGGAGACTTGGGTTTGATCTCTGGGTTGGGTAGATCTCCTGGAAAAAAAAATGGCAACCCACTCCAGTATTCATGCCTGAAAAACCCCATGGACTGAGGAGCCTGGTGGGCTACAGTTCATGGGGTTGCATTTAAGGTCTGAGTTTTCCATTTCTGCATAAAACGTTGTTGGAGTTTTAACAGGGATTTAACTGCATCTGTACATTGCTCTGGATAGTTCTGGCATCTTAACAATACTAAGTCTTTTCACCCATGAACATAGGATGCTTTTTCATTTATATACATCTTCTTTAGTCTTCAATTTAAGGAGACAAAATTTACTACTAGGTATTTTTTTAGATGCTATTGCAAATGAAATTGCTTTCTTAACTTCATTTTGGGATTCTTCTTTGCTGGCAGATAGAAGCACACTGTTTTTTGTATCTTGTACCCTATAACATTTCTAATTTTTTTTTTATTAGTTCCAGTAGTTTCCTTATAAGTTATTTGAGGTTTTCTACATATGGGATTATGTCATCTACAAATAGAGACAGTTTGACTTCTCCTTTTCCAATCTGGATATCCTTTAAATAATTATTCTGTCTTGAACTATTAGCACACTGTTGAACAGCAGAGGAGAAAGCAGGTATTCTTTGTCTTGTTTTTGATCTTACTATGAATCAAGGCAAATATTCAATCCCAAAGAAAGGCAATGCCAAAGAATGCTCCAACTACCGCCCAGCCCAACGGCATGCATCTTGCATGCCAGCAAAGAAATGCTTAAAATTTTCCAAGCCAGGCTTCAACAGTACATGAACCATTAAATTCCAGACGTTCAAGCNAAGGCAAATATTCAATCCCAAAGAAAGGCAATGCCAAAGAATGCTCCAACTACCGCCCAGCCCAACGGCATGCATCTTGCATGCCAGCAAAGAAATGCTTAAAATTTTCCAAGCCAGGCTTCAACAGTACATGAACCATTAAATTCCAGACGTTCAAGCTGGATTTAGAAAAGGCAGAGGGACCAGAGATCAATTTGACAACATCCACTGGGTCATCGAAAAAGCAAGAGAGTTCTAAAAAAATATCTAATTCTGCTTTATTGACTATGCCAAAGTCTTTGACTGTGTGGATCATAACAAACTGTGGAAAATTCCTAAAGAGATGGAATACCAGACCACTTGACCTGCCTCTTGAGAAATCTGTATGCAGGTCGGGAAGCAACAGTTAGAACTGGACATGGAACAACAAACTGGTTCCAAATAGGGAAAGGAGTATGTCAAGGCTGTATACTGTCACCTNACCCTGATTCTGGGAAAGACTGAAGGCAGGAGAAGGGGACGACAGAGAATGAGATGGTTGGATGGCATCACTGACTCAATGGACATGAGTTTGAGTAAACTCCAATAGTTGGCCCAGGACAGGGAGGCTGGTGTGTTGCAGTCCATGGTGTCGCCAAGATTCAGACACAACTGAGCTACTGAAATGAACCAAACTGATCTTACTAAGTGGAAAGTTTTCAAGTTTTTCATTACTGAGTATGATGTTAGATGTTGTTTCCATAAATACCGTTTATCACACTGGAAAAAATGGCAATATCTGATCAGGAAAGAATATACAAACTACAAATATGTCTATAATCTTCCTGCACCTTATAGTCTTCCTATGACCATGATGCTGAGAACAAGCAACAATATATCCTAAACAAATAGCTTCAGCATGCCACAATACATTTAGAGAAATCTAACTTTGAGGATAAAAGTGAGGCTCAGAAGTTCTTCAAAGTTCTCCAGCTCACTTGTCAAATGTTATTTTTGTATTCTCTGGTGTGAACAGAGTATTATCACTTTGTTTTTTTCCAATATCAAGTATCAGAAAATTATNTATATCCTAAACAAATAGCTTCAGCATGCCACAATACATTTAGAGAAATCTAACTTTGAGGATAAAAGTGAGGCTCAGAAGTTCTTCAAAGTTCTCCAGCTCACTTGTCAAATGTTATTTTTGTATTCTCTGGTGTGAACAGAGTATTATCACTTTGTTTTTTTCCAATATCAAGTATCAGAAAATTATAAAGAATATCAGAATACATTAGCATTAAAGGGGCTAAAGGTGACATATGAAAATAGATAATATATATACTACCAGTTTGATGCAGCTCAAAGCTGGTGGCTACTGTTCTGATGAGTTTCTGTGATATCACAAACTAAATTTAATTGACTTAACCTGTTATACTCAGGTTTAAAAACGTGTAAGAAAATGGCAAAACTGTTTCTATATTAAATTTTTATAATTCTTATTTCATATAACTGCTCTTGCTTTTTCTACTGTTCTGAATTATTAAAATATTATGGATAAGACTTGTCAAATGGAAGAAGCCCAGACTAGATGTTGCCTGTAAGATGATAACTGTCAGATATATTCAAGTCCTCTCATAGTAATATGTAACTTTCCATTGGTTTAAACCTCCTGACTTTCTGGCTAGTCCTCTTGACTTATAATCCACTTGAAGACACATTCTTGGACTGCTGACCACCCAGTGACCTCTGATCCATGTGAAGACAGATGATTGGTCTCTGTCATCCTCTGGCCTCCTTTCCTTTAGAAAGAATCTGAGTCTTTGGTTTCCTGTCCACTCTCTGGCCTCCTGCCCATACTCATTAACCTACGGATGGGAATAAGTCCTTGAGTATCCTTCTTAGTTCATTTGAGTCAACTGTTCCCCTAACCTGTGGCTATCACATCTCAATATCTCACTTCCTCTGCTCCTCCTCCATCAAAGACCACTACATAATTTTTAGGACTAGAAAAAGAAACATCAGTGGTATCACACCTTTAAAACAGTAAGCTGCACCATAACTTTAAATGTCCATCATCCTAAAAGAGACTACCACTCCTCATATCCCTGTATGTATATCTAAGTTACCAGCAAAAGTCTAAACTCTCCAGTCACCGTAACCAGATCTCTATGCTTTACTGCTTTCTCTGTATCTCTGAATATGACCCAATTCCCCATCCTCTGTCCTTTTAGACCTCTTCATTGTGCCCTCTGTTACCTCAGTTTCAACAGATGCTCCATATCCAAAACGCCTTTTCTGAATGTTTCTTTTAGTCTCATCCGCTGATAAAATCTTGCTGTTCCCCACCTTTTTATGTCCCATGGAGCCCTCTCAACTGGGGCAGTTTTTTTTCTCTCTCAAATCTCAGGTTACTTGGGCCACAAACAGTTTAGATATTTTCTTTGTTCCATTTTGCCACTCCCTTGCTTCCTTTACCATCACTTTTTCTTTCAAAGTTTTCAGGAACAAAGGCTGAACAGGAGTACAGACATAGAGGTAGACAGTGAGTCAGATGGCAAAGTTTTCAGTCAATATGAATGATAAGGATGTTGGTAAACTTCCAGCAATCAAAAAAAATCGAAAGTGGTATACTATTATGGCATTATCTCTTTTCTCTCCAGAAGGCAGCCTCAGTTAATCATTTCCTCCTTATGGAAACACTTTCCTCCCTTGGCTTTCTTGTTGCTATTCTCTTCCTTGGATTAGGAATCTGGTCCATGGTTGTAAACATCATAATAACATAATGTGAACTAATTCACTCTCTTTCTACTGACACCTTCTAGTCCAAGTCACCATTATCTCTAAGCAGGACCATTACAATAGCCTGCTTCACCTCTTGTACCTCTATAATCCATTCCTTGTTCAACGTGATTTCTTAAACACACCAATCACATGTAACTTACCTATTTAAAAACAATGTACTGTATTCTCGTTTTGGAGTTAAATCCTTAACACTGGCTTTCAAAACCCATCACATTCTAGTCTCTGCTTAGTTCTCAGTCCTCATCTCATATTAGTCTCCCTTTCTTTTTTTCACTCTAGGGAGATGGGTCTTTTTCAGTTCTTGGAAAATGCCAAGTTTGTTCTTACTTAGGCCTTTTTTTCCTACTGATGTCTATACTAGGAACACTTTTCCTCTGGCTTTTCTCAAAGCAGCCCCTTTCTCATTTATGAAGACCTTGGTTCAGTGATACAGCATCAGAGAAGTATTCCTTAACAACTCTGAAATAAATAGCTTGCTCTCAATTACTATGTGTCATTTTAAGTTCCTCTACTTTCTCCATGGTTCAATCACTTTCTGAAATAAGTTTGTTGTAACTTGTCTACTTCATTGTTTAACTTCCACACTGAAACAAAGAGTCCAAGAGGGCAGAAACTTTTGACTGTTTTGTTCACAGCTGTATCCTCAGCCCAGTACTTCACAAATTTCAATAAAAATTATTAATTTAAAGAACTAAAACTATGGCATTGGATGAGAAACATTACAATAAGATTTTGTTAATCCAGATCAACTATACTAAAATTTATTTTAAACAACAAAAGAAGAGGAAAAATATATACCGAGGGAAGTATAAAACAGGACTATCAACGATATCAGGTAAACCAGGGACCATTATTACACTATTTTGCTTTACTCGGGATCATTATTACATGTTTCCTAAAGAAATCTACTAATGAATATATATACCATACATTTCTATTTCAAAAGATTATCTTCCTTCTACTAATCTTTTTACAAACACCCAGGAGAGGAAGCTCAGCTCAATACCCTCCTGTCCAATTATCTATTGGATACTCCTTTGAAGGTATACCCAATACCACAGAATAATTTTACAGAAGGTTCTACTGGAGGAAAAAAGCAAACAATTCCCCACTTTGGAGTAAGGAGTACAGATGAAACTTCATAATTAAACTTAATCACTGTAATGATAAAATAGAAAATCCTGACCACAAATAAGAATTTCTTACCAAAAAAATAAATAAATAAAAGACTTTCTTATAATACAGCTGCATTGTATCAAAGCCTGACATTTTAGCTTTGGTATCTACTAAATGCCAGTAACTACACACTCTTAAGGGAAAAACATGCCTTTATCAATTAAGTTATTTGAGCAAATTCTGTTATATTACATCAGAACTAAATCAAAATTTTAATATATTGATCATAACCATGTCTATGTAAAAATTATAAACTATGTAACTTTAGATAGACTTTACCTCTATTTAATTGATGAAAAAAAAAACTGCTATTACGGAATATATAAAAGAGACCATGAAACATTATTTATTTAATCAACAAGTCTTTCAATAGGCCCAAAGGCCCCATGATTGGATAAACTCCTATTATCAACTAAGATATTCTCAAAAGAAAACAATTGGCACTTTTTACTGTAATAGCAAAATAATTTTAAATAGAGTAAAACTATCCCTAGCCTTTTCCCACTGTTAAGTCAAGATTTCAGACATTTTCATATATTGTAAAAGGATATAGTATATTATGTAACAGGCTGAAATATCACAGAAACATAAACGAATAAAACACAAATTTGATATTAAGAGTAAGATAGTCTGAAAACTCTACAAAGAATTTTATTTGACAATAAGACCTTTAAAAGAGCCCTGGAAGATTGACCTTGGGAATATAAAATAATTTCTGTTAATTTATTTAAAAGGGTTAAACATTTTGGGAATTTAACCTCCAGTTTTCTTATTAATAATTTGAGCATATTTAAAATTAGAGACCAACAATCTAAAACTATACATAAAGCAATCTGAATGTGTAAAACACAGCAAATTGATTTTTCTTCTCTAATTTCTAATAAGGAAGCGGAAAAAACTTCTAATGACAGAAAACTTTTCAGCTATAGGCTACTATGTACTTGTAACTCTAAAATGGAAAATAAAGTAATACAGAAATTCCACGGATAGGATTAGTATGGCACCTATTAAAAAGTTTACAAGGGCTTTGACTACTTTTAGTCTGGAGAAGACATACATGGACTTTAAGTATTTCTGTGTTCCTAAGATATCATGATAGCCAAAGATGTATACACAACTAATCTATTTCAAGCTTGCTGAAAATTTACTCTTTTTTTGGAAATCCAGGTAGGGCTTCCTTTCTATTATATATTAAATGGCTACAGCGTGGAGAAACCACCCCAATATAAGTTACTTACAGTGTTACAAAGAGCAGAATACCATCTTATTAGCCGCAGTAAATTCCAACATGGTCTCAAAGTTCAGACCTATAATCCCCAAAGCCATTGCATTTGGTGATACTACAGTGCTATAATACTATGTAATTACTTACCACATAATTATCAATGTCTGCTTGGCTACTTCCCCTAGTAATTCCATCTATTTTCGTATAGGTCCATCTCTGTTCTTAACTATTTTCTTAGCTGCTCTAACTGCACTCATCTTTCCACCTTAGTAATTTCTATTTATCTTTCAAATCTCTGGCCAAGCGTCAGTTTCCCAGAGTTTTACCTGGTTTCCATAGCTCTTCCTGTGTGTACCCACAGCACTCAGTACTTCCTGGGAATAAAATTATCAGGGATTATTACAGTTGTCCATTTATTAGCCTATCCAGTCCTTAAGAATATGGGCTCTTTGTTCATATTTACATTTTTCATCCTTACACTCATAGCATCCTGACATATATGTGTGCCAAATACTTAATATCCACGAACAACCGACATAAATTAATAACTACATATACGGATGGCAAATATTAGCTCAATAAAGCTTTAGGGAATGGGTTACACTACATCTTGAGTTTTAAATCATAAGAAGCAAGTATTCATCAGCAGATGTGGAGTCAGAGACATTCAGGAAGAGAAACCTACACGTATAAAAGTAAGGAAGCTTGAGAAAACAAGGTCTGTCAGAACCCTCATGCTGCATGTAAACAGATCAATATTGTTGGGAAAAAACTTCAAAGCAAACATGGAAAGAAATGATGAAAAACTAGGAAGAACACAGATAATACAAAGTATTATAAGAAAATATTATTATGAGTTAAGTAATATGACCATATTGGTAGTAATTTTGAAGTTGCCACATCAAGAAAATTTAGGAATGGAGAGAAGTATTTTTAAAAAGAAAAAATATGATTGTTATACAATCATCTTGTTTTAAAGATAAGGTGAAGAAAAAGATGTGAAAAATTTTAAGTATTAAAACCCCCAAATGCTAGTCTAGCACTTCTCTAAGTATGTTTTATGTAACACTTGCCCTACAATATGCTTCACACAAAAAAGGAATCTCTGGTCAAATACTTATGAGGTGAAATACTGCACATAATATCTTCCTTTCTGAATGATTTCACAATGTGTACTGGCATAGTGAAAATATAAAGTCCTATAATAAAGAAACATCATTTAACATTTTCTATACTCTTGCATGGCAAATCCCATGGATAGAGGAGCCTGGTGGGTTGCAGTCCATGGGGTTGCTAGGAGTTGTACACGACTGAGTGACTTCACTTTCACTTTTCACTTTCATGCATTGGAGAAGGCAATGGCAACCCACTCGTGTTCTTGCCTGGAGAATCCTAGGGACAGGGGAGCCTGGTGGGCTGCTATCTCTGGGGTTGCACAGAATTGGACACGACTGAAGCGACTAAGCAGCAGCAGCATAAATAAATTTATAAAAAAATACCTTGGTGGCTTAGAGGAAAGAATTTGCCTTCAATGCAGGAGCCACAGGTTTGATCCCTGGGTCGGGAAGAGTCCCTGGAGGAGATGGCAACCCACTCTAGTATTCTTGCCTGGAGAATTCCATGGACAGAGGAGCCTGGCGGGCTACAGTCCATGNTCTGCTTAGTTCTCAGTCCTCATCTCATATTAGTCTCCCTTTCTTTTTTTCACTCTAGGGAGATGGGTCTTTTTCAGTTCTTGGAAAATGCCAAGTTTGTTCTTACTTAGGCCTTTTTTTCCTACTGATGTCTATACTAGGAACACTTTTCCTCTGGCTTTTCTCAAAGCAGCCCCTTTCTCATTTATGAAGACCTTGGTTCAGTGATACAGCATCAGAGAAGTATTCCTTAACAACTCTGAAATAAATAGCTTGCTCTCAATTACTATGTGTCATTTTAAGTTCCTCTACTTTCTCCATGGTTCAATCACTTTCTGAAATAAGTTTGTTGTAACTTGTCTACTTCATTGTTTAACTTCCACACTGAAACAAAGAGTCCAAGAGGGCAGAAACTTTTGACTGTTTTGTTCACAGCTGTATCCTCAGCCCAGTACTTCACAAATTTCAATAAAAATTATTAATTTAAAGAACTAAAACTATGGCGTTGGATGAGAAACATTACAATAAGATTTTGTTAATCCAGATCAACTATACTAAAATTTATTTTAAACAACAAAAGAAGAGGAAAAATATATACCGAGGGAAGTATAAAACAGGACTATCAACGATATCAGGTAAACCAGGGACCATTATTACACTATTTTGCTTTACTCGGGATCATTATTACATGTTTCCTAAAGAAATCTACTAATGAATATATATACCATACATTTCTATTTCAAAAGATTATCTTCCTTCTACTAATCTTTTTACAAACACCCAGGAGAGGAAGCTCAGCTCAATACCCTCCTGTCCAATTATCTATTGGATACTCCTTTGAAGGTATACCCAATACCACAGAATAATTTTACAGAAGGTTCTACTGGAGGAAAAAAGCAAACAATTCCCCACTTTGGAGTAAGGAGTACAGATGAAACTTCATAATTAAACTTAATCACTGTAATGATAAAATAGAAAATCCTGACCACAAATAAGAATTTCTTACCAAAAAAATAAATAAATAAAAGACTTTCTTATAATACAGCTGCATTGTATCAAAGCCTGACATTTTAGCTTTGGTATCTACTAAATGCCAGTAACTACACACTCTTAAGGGAAAAACATGCCTTTATCAATTAAGTTATTTGAGCAAATTCTGTTATATTACATCAGAACTAAATCAAAATTTTAATATATTGATCATAACCATGTCTATGTAAAAATTATAAACTATGTAACTTTAGATAGACTTTACCTCTATTTAATTGATGAAAAAAAAAACTGCTATTACGGAATATATAAAAGAGACCATGAAACATTATTTATTTAATCAACAAGTCTTTCAATAGGCCCAAAGGCCCCATGATTGGATAAACTCCTATTATCAACTAAGATATTCTCAAAAGAAAACAATTGGCACTTTTTACTGTAATAGCAAAATAATTTTAAATAGAGTAAAACTATCCCTAGCCTTTTCCCACTGTTAAGTCAAGATTTCAGACATTTTCATATATTGTAAAAGGATATAGTATATTATGTAACAGGCTGAAATATCACAGAAACATAAACGAATAAAACACAAATTTGATATTAAGAGTAAGATAGTCTGAAAACTCTACAAAGAATTTTATTTGTCAATAAGACCTAAGAGCCCTGGAAGATTGACCTTGGGAATATAAAATAATTTCTGTTAATTTATTTAAAAGGGTTAAACATTTTGGGAATTTAACCTCCAGTTTTCTTATTAATAATTTGAGCATATTTAAAATTAGAGACCAACAATCTAAAACTATACATAAAGCAATCTGAATGTGTAAAACACAGCAAATTGATTTTTCTTCTCTAATTTCTAATAAGGAAGCGGAAAAAACTTCTAATGACAGAAAACTTTTCAGCTATAGGCTACTATGTACTTGTAACTCTAAAATGGAAAATAAAGTAATACAGAAATTCCACGGATAGGATTAGTATGGCACCTATTAAAAAGTTTACAAGGGCTTTGACTACTTTTAGTCTGGAGAAGACATACATGGACTTTAAGTATTTCTGTGTTCCTAAGATATCATGATAGCCAAAGATGTATACACAACTAATCTATTTCAAGCTTGCTGAAAATTTACTCTTTTTTTGGAAATCCAGGTAGGGCTTCCTTTCTATTATATATTAAATGGCTACAGCGTGGAGAAACCACCCCAATATAAGTTACTTACAGTGTTACAAAGAGCAGAATACCATCTTATTAGCCGCAGTAAATTCCAACATGGTCTCAAAGTTCAGACCTATAATCCCCAAAGCCATTGCATTTGGTGATACTACAGTGCTATAATACTATGTAATTACTTACCACATAATTATCAATGTCTGCTTGGCTACTTCCCCTAGTAATTCCATCTATTTTCGTATAGGTCCATCTCTGTTCTTAACTATTTTCTTAGCTGCTCTAAATGCACTCATCTTTCCACCTTAGTAATTTCTATTTATCTTTCAAATCTCTGGCCAAGCGTCAGTTTCCCAGAGTTTTACCTGGTTTCCATAGCTCTTCCTGTGTGTACCCACAGCACTCAGTACTTCCTGGGAATAAAATTATCAGGGATTATTACAGTTGTCCATTTATTAGCCTATCCAGTCCTTAAGAATATGGGCTCTTTGTTCATATTTACATTTTTCATCCTTACACTCATAGCATCCTGACATATATGTGTGCCAAATACTTAATATCCACGAACAACCGACATAAATTAATAACTACATATACGGATGGCAAATATTAGCTCAATAAAGCTTTAGGGAATGGGTTACACTACATCTTGAGTTTTAAATCATAAGAAGCAAGTATTCATCAGCAGATGTGGAGTCAGAGACATTCAGGAAGAGAAACCTACACGTATAAAAGTAAGGAAGCTTGAGAAAACAAGGTCTGTCAGAACCCTCATGCTGCATGTAAACAGATCAATATTGTTGGGAAAAAACTTCAAAGCAAACATGGAAAGAAATGATGAAAAACTAGGAAGAACACAGATAATACAAAGTATTATAAGAAAATATTATTATGAGTTAAGTAATATGACCATATTGGTAGTAATTTTGAAGTTGCCACATCAAGAAAATTTAGGAATGGAGAGAAGTATTTTTAAAAAGAAAAAATATGATTGTTATACAATCATCCTGTTTTAAAGATAAGGTGAAGAAAAAGATGTGAAAAATTTTAAGTATTAAAACCCCCAAATGCTAGTCTAGCACTTCTCTAAGTATGTTTTATGTAACACTTGCCCTACAATATGCTTCACACAAAAAAGGAATCTCTGGTCAAATACTTATGAGGTGAAATACTTCACATAATATCTTCCTTTCTGAATGATTTCACAATGTGTACTGGCATAGTGAAAATATAAAGTCCTATAATAAAGAAACATCATTTAACATTTTCTATACTCTTGCATGGCAAATCCCATGGATAGAGGAGCCTGGTGGGTTGCAGTCCATGGGGTTGCTAGGAGTTGTACACGACTGAGTGACTTCACTTTCACTTTTCACTTTCATGCATTGGAGAAGGCAATGGCAACCCACTCGTGTTCTTGCCTGGAGAATCCTAGGGACGGGGGAGCCTGGTGGGCTGCTATCTCTGGGGTTGCACAGAATTGGACACGACTGAAGCGACTAAGCAGCAGCAGCATAAATAAATTTATAAAAAAATACCTTGGTGGCTTAGAGGAAAGAATTTGCCTTCAATGCAGGAGCCACAGGTTTGATCCCTGGGTCGGGAAGAGTCCCTGGAGGAGATGGCAACCCACTCTAGTATTCTTGCCTGGAGAATTCCATGGACAGAGGAGCCTGGCGGGCTACAGTCCATGAGGTCACAAAGAGTCAGACATGACTGAAGCGACTTAGCACATAGCATCAGTTCAGTTCAGTTCAGTCACTCTGTCATGTCCAACTCTTTGCAATCCCATGAAATTCAGCACGCCAGGCCTCCCAATTCCCAAAGTTTACCCAAACCCATGTGCATCGAGTCAGTGATGCCATCTGGCCATCTCACCCTCTGTTGGCCCCTTCTTCTCCTGCCCCCAGTCCCTCCCACCATCAGGGTCTTTTCCAATGAGTCACCTCTTTGCATGAGGTGGCCAAAGTATTGGAGTTTCATCCTCAGCATCAGTCCTTCCAATGAATATTCAGGACTGATCTCCTTTAGGATGGACTGGTTGGATCTCCTTGCAGTCCAAGGGACTCTCAAGAGTCTTCTCCAACACCACAGTTCAAAAGCATCAATTCTTCGGCACTCAGCTTTCTTCACACTCCAATTCTCACATCCATACATGACCACTGGAAAAACCATAGCCTTGACTAGATGGACCTTTGTTGGCAAAGTAATGTCTCTGAATTTAATTACTCATGATGCTTTTGCATGTAAAACCTATCAGTATCCTGCCCAAGCAAAACACCCTCTCCAAAACTAAAATGCCACAAATCAAATTCATATTCAAATTACTTACCTTCCCATTCTAAAAAGGTAGTAAATTTACTGTTATTTGCAGAACATAAAGCCAAGATATAACACCTTAAGGTCGAAAACAATCTCTATTACCATTGCCTTGAGACTGTTAAGAGAGTATCATTCTCATTTTGCAAGTATATTTTTGGTTAGGCTATATAATGATATACAGTTGTACACAGTCCTAAGGATGGGGTGCCAGACGTGGAGTTAAATGCGTATGAAATGATATACAAATTCCAAATGCAAATACATGTAGGCGTACAGCACACAACATTAAAGGTTGATGTGTGTCAACTATTATGACTGTCTTTTTAAAGATCAATTCACTGGAAGTATGCTTAACTAAAAACAACCAACAGATGTGGTTTGAATTTAGACATAATTCTTTAGTACAGTAAAAGAACAGCTAGATTATTCTAGTTTCTTATTATTTACAACACAGCTTGGAAGTTAAGAAGTCAACTTTTAATTATTATTTTACTAAGAAAAAGATATAGGTATTACTGGCAAAGAATCAAGGTACTACCCTTTTTGCACTGAGAGCTCCTCATTCTCAACATCAGCAAACTTCCAGCAGAAATGAAATTATATCTGACATAACAGATTGTAAAGTTTAATATAATTATTTGATCAGAATAAAACATTCATTAAGACTTATTAAGCTATTAAAATAATCAAACCTTTATTGAAGTGCTCACTTACTATGAAATCAAAGTATTCAATCACTCTTTTCTCACATTTCTGGTTCATGAAAATGAAAATAAAGGACTTCTCATAGCTTCTACATTTGTATTACTGTTAGAAGAGAAATAGTTTCAGCAAAGGCTGAAAAATATGTGAAAATTTTCAGATTAAAACACAATGAGAAGTTCAGAATAATTACATTAGCAGCTCAGAGATGCAGAAACAACTAAATTTCTCCAACTGCTAATATGATGAAAATGGTTTGTTTTTACCGTTGTTCAGCTTTAACAGAAACCAACTAGTTCCTTTGTCCTTTTTTTCTCTTTCATCACTTTGCACCTCCTTTATAGAGCCTGATGTTGGGCTGAATTTTAATCGCTTTACTAGTCATGGATATTACATGGATTGTGTTCCATCTTAGAACATGAGCCATTCTATATTTGTAAGTTTCTTGATAACACGTCAGGGAACGTAAAACCTATGGGACTTCGGGACCTTAATTTAAGCCTGTGGTGCTAAAGATGATGCAGTTGTTCATTTGCAAGTAATCATCCTAGTTATTAAAGCCACAGTGAAGTAAAAATATTAAATCTTTTTCCTACTGTTTTTCATTGTTTCTAAGTATACAACAGTCAGAATTTCATAGTATTAATTTTTTTTATTTACTAACAACGTGTTTTTTGAAGAGAAGACAGGAATTTAGAATATACCGTGCATGAAAATATAAGTTTTATTACAGGTTACACACATAATTGACTTTAAATATGTTTCTGGAAGTTAAAAAAAAAACACACTTGGTACAGTTAAACTACTCTACAGAAATGGGAGAGTTGAGGATCTGTAGGTGCCTTCAAAATTTGTGTCACAAAGTTCAAATATTAACAACTCTATAAGTTAAACTGTTCTGAGAACTATAACTTGCCTAATAACTTTAAGAAAAAACCTTATATCTAACCTTACTTGAAATGATATGTACAATGATAACAATGTCTTCAAGCTTTGGGTTAGAGTTATTATGATGACATTTAGAATTACAAGAAAAATCATTTAGCTCTATATAAAGTGTTATGTTAAACAATGTTCTTTCTAGCTGTTTTTCCTGTAAAACCAGTCAATTATAAAGGAAATCAGTCCTGAATATTCACTGGAAGGACTGATGCTGAAGCTGAAGCTCCAATATTTTGGGCACCTGATGTGAAGAACTGACTCATTGGAAAAGACCCTGTTGTTGGGAAAGACTGAAGGCAGGAGGAAGAGGGGACACCAGAGGATGAGATAGTTGAATGGTATCACCGACTCGATGGACCTGAGTTTGAGCAAGCTCCAGAAGTTGGTGATGGACAGGGGGGCCTGGCATGCTGCAGTCCACAGGGTCGCAAAGAGTCAAGATACTACTGAGCCACTGAACTGAACTGAGGATGAATCAAGGATTTAAGCCACAGTTTTTGTCATGTCTGCTTAGTCTCCCCTAGTTTCTCATCAACAATATATACTTTTATAAAAGTCCCTGTTTCCATACAGATGTTTCAAAACAGAGTTTAACTCACATACAATTTATTACTTCTGTACATACAAAACAAAGTTAGAAGGCTAAGATCAAACTGGGAGAATCTGCGATACTGCAAACTGCTAGACTGATAGCTAGTACTTATTCCATATNTATAAAAGTCCCTGTTTCCATACAGATGTTTCAAAACAGAGTTTAACTCACATACAATTTATTACTTCTGTACATACAAAACAAAGTTAGAAGGCTAAGATCAAACTGGGAGAATCTGTGATACTGCAAACTGCTAGATTGATAGCTAGTACTTATTCCATATGATATGAAGAAGGGTTCTTAAAAGCCCTTAAGAAAAAACAAACATCAACCAGAAAAAAAATGAACAAGGTATGTAAATGGCCTTTTCACTCACCCTCTTGTTTGCATATATACCCTCTTGCGCACACTACATATTCTTGTGTTATAGTCACAGCCAAGAAAGAAAGAAAAGTCAAAGGAAAGGAAAGAGTGAAGAAAGAATGAATTAATCAAATAGAAAAATATTCCAATTCACTATATTCAAAAAAGCAAATCAAACAACAATCATATACCACTACAAAGCTCAGACGGGCAAAGACTTCTAAAGCTTTGGTACAGATACACAGAAACGGATGAAGTGAAGTGAAGGGAAGTAAAAGCTGCTCAGTCATGTCTGACTCTTTGTGACCCATGAACTCTACAGTCCATGGAATTCTCCAGGCCACAACACTGGAGTGGGTAGCCTTTCCTTTCTCCAGAGGATCCCAACCCAGGGATCGAACACAGGTCTNCAAAGAGTCGGACACGACTGAGCAACTGAACTGAACTGAAACTGTGAAAGTACACTACCTTAGAGTATGAGAGCTAAAACATGGCAAAGCATAGCCTTGTTTGAATCAGGCCATGAATGTGAGTGCCAGGTAACCCAAATTTTTCACCACTCCACCCAAGTCTTTGAACAGTAATGAAAATCCAGTGAGTACAGATACTCGGCTTACAAATACATCTTTAGTGGGTGAGCAAATCTGCCAATAAAGAAACCATGAATAAAGAGAGCTGACTGTATTTAACGCAAAGAGTTGTATGATCTTAATTTAATTCCTGCTCTCTAAATAATCTGATACATAACCAGGAGCAGGCCACAAATTTTCTTATCTGAAAAACTGAAAGGCTCTCCAAGTTTATTGATTCTTTCAGCTAAAACACTGTATAATTCCACTATGGACAGCTTACAATTTCCTGTAATGACATTTTCAAATGTGCTCTGACAAAAGTTAGTATCAGAGCTCTCTCGTACAGAACTCTAAAGTCTAATGTTATATTTGGTAAAGTTTATGCGTAACAAAAAATAAACCAACTAAACAAAATTTGGTCCCAAAGTAATTCTGAGAAAAGTAGTCAGAAGTACTAATTTTCCAAAGAATAGGATTTGAAAATTACCGCGCATTTGAGATAGTTCAGCATCAATATTTTAGGTCACAAGCTGAAAAATGTGCAAAGAAAAAGAGAGATTTGTCTTCTAAGTTTGCTAGCAATAAAATTAGATTTGAAAACTGCCAAGTTTGTAAACAAGCATACCTAAAAGGTACTGTAGATTTTGTTCTAGACCNTTTTCCAAAGAATAGGATTTGAAAATTACCGCGCATTTGAGATAGTTCAGCATCAATATTTTAGGTCACAAGCTGAAAAATGTGCAAAGAAAAAGAGAGATTTGTCTTCTAAGTTTGCTAGCAATAAAATTAGATTTGAAAACTGCCAAGTTTGTAAACAAGCATACCTAAAAGGTACTGTAGATTTTGTTCTAGACCACTGCAGTAAAACAAGTATGTCAATAAAGCAAGTCACTAATTTTTTGGTTTCCTAGTGTATGTAAAAATTATATGCAATAGCATGACATCTAAAAGAAAAATGTACATACTCTAAGCAAAAAATATTTCATTGCTGAAAATGGCAACCATCATCTAAGTCTTCATTGGAAGACTTAGCTAGCTGTAATGTTTTTGCAATAGTAACATCAAAAACCACACACTACACTTATCACAGATTACCATAATAAATAAAATAATAATGTAAAAATTTGAAATACTGTGAGAATTACCAAAATGTGATAGAGACATGAAGTGAGCAAACGGTGTTGGCAAAATAGCACCAACAGACTTTCTCAGTATAGTTTGCTACAAACTTTCAATTTGTTTAAAAAAAAGGCAGTATCTGCAAAGCACAATAAAACGTGGCAAGCCTGTCTGTTCATTCACAGTTGCCAGGGCATCATGCTGGAGCTGTTTCCCTACAATTTGAACCCCTAATTCCAATCTTTCATGTATTCCAACAACAGATCTCAGGAGCACAACCGATTCATCAGATATTTTACTTGTCTTCATATTGGCTTGGATCAAATATGACTCTCAGGAGGATAATCAGATGCACTTGGGACAGACAGTCAAGCCCTTCAGCCAAAGTCAAACCTCTTAAATATGTCATTAACCCAAGTATTGGCAAACTCACATGCCCCATTTTGACTGGCCAGCAGGAAGTACAGAGCAATGTGATTTTTCATCACCTCTCAGCTTAAAGAGTTCAGAATCATTGGCTATAATCTGAAAAACAAGCAAAAGAGTCTATCTTCCCTTAAGCAGCAGAGAGAGACCACAGGGTAGCAAAGGTTAAACAGAATCATAACAGCAGCCAAAACGTAAATCTTACTCTGCTGCCTGCTCACTTCTGAAGTCAGAAGTTTCTGAGAATTAGACTAAGATTCTTCAGTGGTTAACAGTTGAGCTGAAAGTGATGGCTACAGTTTGGCTTACACTGGCCATATGCTCTATGGACAAGAGCTAAGAGAAATGAATATTTCCTCTCTACATTCCTAGCTTGCTCATGTCTAAGGTGTTCTCTCTTCCACAGCCATGGTTGTGGCTTACCATCCACAGCCGCATGATTCAATCTCTGCAGCATGATCAGTCTTCGTAATAATCACTGCGCTTTTCTGTCCTTCCCCTATCTTACCCACATAATATGGTCTAGACTCAGCCCTAGCTGACTCACCAGAAAGGTGTCTAATCAACAATGCTCAGCAGTATCCTCCAGAGGACGGAAGAAAGCCTATATATATAGTCTATTCAGTAGAGTTAGACAGGTCTAGTATCCCTAGCTAGGTGCCCTAAGTCCCCGTTTTCACCTGGTTGTGAATCTGTCTGATTGGACATATTTGCCAGACTTCCTTGGTCTGATGTGCTAGAATCACTAGGCTTTTTTTTTTTTTTT
>SJYA01002749.1:1050498-1086750 GCA_006410615.1 Neotragus moschatus
TTTTTTTTTTTTTTTGACTCTGAACAATGGTGTACCTAGGTGGCTATGGTGACTTACCTGGGCAGTACAAGTCTAATCAGCTTGTTGATTCTATTGATGTTCATCCTCAAAGGTCCTTTCCCACAGGCTTCCACGTACCTAATGAATAGGAAGTGTGCATCCTATACAATCTGCTGCCATAGTGTTAATGTCCACAGAGACTGGGACTTGATCATCTAATTACTGTACTGCCAGGCCCCAGAATCACTGAAAATGTAACAAATTTAGTGAGTATTTTTTCTAGAGTAAGGACCACACCTCACGACTACCCAATGAACAGAAGTCCCTTTTTCATGCACTGAGAGTTCGATCCCTGGGTCCAAAAGATTTCCTGGAGGAGGAAACAGCAACCCACTCCAGTATTCTTGCTTGAAAAATCCATGGATAAAGGAGCCTGGTGGACTACAGTTCACAGGGTCACAAAAAGTTGGACACGACTGAGCATGCACGCATGCAAAAATGACAAGTTACTTTTTAGTTCCGTCCTCCTGTATTCTAAATTCAGGGTAAACCATAAACATACAATTTCACCATCCAATATTAGTTTCGGATACAATGTAGCTCAATACAAAGGAATGTAAAAGCAACCCTTTACATGGTTCATTTGTCAGTAAACCAAGTGAGTAAGCACATATATATGTACATATTATTTCTAATATTATAAATATATAACAAATTTAAATACTTTTTCATTTCTTTAAGAATTTTCTAAACAGTTCCAGAGCTTTTTAATAAATATACGTATTTTGGGTCTAGTTTTACAATTATCTCACTTAAAAATTATGCCAAGATTTTTTTTTATTTCTTCGTTTGGATAAGACATTAAGTGTTTATACAGGTTTCTAAGCAACACCAGCTTTGAAACTGTAAGAGTGTTTGAATACAAAAGCAACTGATCCAAAGTTGTTATACTTTTGGAATTTAGTAACTGATGAAAAACAGAACCATGTTAGTCATCAATAACCCCACCCAGTTTGCAGAGTTAAAAATACAATCTCATATTTAACATCTCTCAAATCTGAGTTTTTACTGAGCGTACTTGGGTTGATTTCTCAATTAATACTGTCAAAAGACATTAATCTTGCATGTTAGCATATTATGAGGATTTCCACTGGGTAAATAATTGTCTAGCAAGCAGTTTTTAAAAACTGAACTTTAACTTAAAAGACAAACAACAAGAAAAAGAAGAGTTGTCTAATATTTCCAATATATATATAATGCAAACTAAAACTTCCAGATGAAAAGAACCTTGTCCTACAATTTAAACTTCTTTAATCCTGGTGTACTGCAATCCATGGGGTCACAAAGAGTCGGACATGACTGAGCAACTGAACTGAACTGAACTGGGTAACACTTTGGATCTCAGAATCTCAAGTTAAAGAATCTCAAATAAAGTATGTATTTATAATACTACCATATTCAAATGAATCCTGAGCAAGTACCCCTTTCCTCAAAGAAATATATTAACATTTTTCTCTATAGAATAGAGAGCAGAATAAGAGTAAAGATAAAAAGGCTAGAGAAACAAGGGAGGCAGATTCAGAAGAAGGCTGAGAGACTTGTTAAGAGGATCATATTACAATGATCTCAAGAGAGCAGGCTTTAGACCACTTCAATATCAGAAGCTGCCTAGTGTATGTTAATCCAGTAATAAAAATACAAAATTACTCACATGGAAGCCATGGAACTATATTTTTTAACAATAAATCTCCTTGTTTTGAATATACTTTCCCATTATTGACATGTGTTGGTGTCTATGAGACAGTTCCATAAATTAGCTGCCATTCCCATTACTGACTTGTGTTGGCGTCTATGAAACACACAATTTCACGAATTAGCCATCCCAGGTGACTGTTAATTAGCCATTCATTTACTGATAAATGCAGACAGTTAAGGAAGTGTGAGAAGGAGGACATGTGGACTTAGTATCAGCAAGAGTGATAATAAAATGGGAGAATGTGACTTCATTTTCTAATAACTTCACAAATAACTTTCAGACATGTTACTGTTATATGAAGTCATAATCATTTAGGGTGTGATAAGACAGAAATGTTTTAAAAAGACTGTCATCCATCCTTTCCTGAATCTTGTTTTCCTTTTCTTCACTGTCAATATAGTAATGGGTCATTTGAATCTTTAAATAAGATATCAAATGCCTAAAGAAACTTCCTTTTTATACAGGAAATGGAAGAAAAGTTAGCAAAGTTATTTGTTGACTATAGAAAAAAACTCCTGTAGGAATTGGTCACATCTGTTTTATTGTTTGCAGCTGAGACATTCAACAAAAAATAAGTTGGCTGGTAATAAAACTACAATAATTGTTAATGTAAAACAGACAGATGTTTTTGTCATTACACAGCACCAGACAGATGTATTTTGGTAAGAGTTGAAACTTTTAACAAAATTAAGCTGGTCTTAGTCCTCAGAATTTGAATGTGTTACTTTGAAATCAAGTACGTGATAACTCACACCAATACTTTTTCTCTCCTAAAATGTATATGTTAAATGATTTTTTGTTGTTACTTTTGCATTATACTTTCAAGAGCACATGCAACTAACTGTAGTTAATGACATTTGGGGTAAAATACTTCTGATAAAATAATTACTAATGTACTCTTCAGTTTGTAATACCCCCTTCTACAATGTAAAATATTTATAATGCTTCTTTGCTTTATGGGTTTTTAAAATACTTCCTCTAACATTCAAATTTTCACCTTTTGTGGAATGATTACTTGAGTTATGTTCTTAGGTGTCTTCTTGGCTCTACCATATATGCAAAACCAAAGAAAATATTTTCACTTCATTTATACCTTCACATTTTACATGGGAAGAAAAAGTGTCCCAAGTACATCTTGAAGAACTTACTTGATATTTTGGGACATTATTATTATTCTAGAAGATGACCTATGACTGCTAGTTCATGTTGGCTGTTTTGTAAATTAATTGAAAAAGGTCCTATATTTGACAGGAAGCACTGTGTTATTATTAAGCAATAACATCATAGCTGGGCCAAAAGAAAACTATCAGATTAAACATGCATCGTAACATTCCCATCACACAAGAAGGAAATGGTCAGAAAAACCTGAAAAATCTTATTTGAAAAGACAAAAATGAAATGCAACTGCCACCAAAGTAAGCTTTTGTGTAGTTCGTTTGTTAGTCAAAGAAGAAAAGCATTTCACAATGATGAGTAAATTAAAACTTGTCCAGAGAAAGCCAACTTTTAACCAAGGAGTTAATGCCAGTTGTTTATTCAAGGAAGTAACGTGGTTGACGGACAAGCTTCTATTAACAGTTGTGTGAAAAACTACAAGCAAGAATATTTTCAAAAACGTTGTGAAATCATGAATTGATAACTTGCAGTACAATCTGCTTAGATGATTTACCTCTGATAGTGGTAAAAATATGTGTGTAAGACCAAAAGAAACTTAGTAGTGCAGATTTACAAAGCTTGTAAAGATATCAAGGCACTGAAAACCTATGATTATTCACTGTATTATTAAATCAGCAAATACCTCATAGAATATATCTGAATCTACATGTGTTACTGAACCAGTAGCTTCAAGAGTAAAACTTTATAGACTTAATCATTGCCAATTCTACGAATTTTTATCAGAAATAAAAGATGAACATTCTGATTTGCCCTACCACGTAACAGTTCAATAATTTAGCAGTGATAAAGTTTACTGTGATTTATTGAACTCCAGCCAGGATGGAATTTTTTCTGAATGAGAACAACGTCTGTGACTTTCAACCACTGTTATTGACACCAAATAGCTTTGAAAATTAGTTTTTGCTGCAGACTTGAGACGTTTGTAATGAATTCAATTCAAGATAGAGGGCAAAACAATACTTATATGCAAAACTTAAACTGCAGTCAAGCCACTTATACAACAACTAAGTCTGTGAATCACAAGTATATATTTCCCATGTTATCAACAATTAAAATGAGAAGTCAGAACTCAACCCCACATATATTGGCAGCAGGCATATTTTCTGAGTTTAAACTACACTTTCTGCAACACTTTTCGTACTTCAGTGCACCACAAAAAAGGTATCTGTATTTCAAAGTCTAATTAACTGTACATTTGAGGAGCTTCCACCTAATCTTCAGTTGGTAATGATTAATGTAATATAATGACATTCTAAAAGCAAATTTTAAGGGAATAATGTATTAAAATTCTATAAATGCCTCAGAAAAAATAGATATGACCCCAAATTATCATATGCACTTAGATTAACATCAGTGTTTGGCACAACCTATCTGTGTGAAGAGATTTCATTTTCAAGAATGAAATCTGTAAAATCTCATTCAAGATTAGCAATTATAGGTGGAAATTTACAACTGATTTGATAGGAATGCAGACTTTGAACCTTAAATAAGGAAAACATTATTTCCTTCTTTTCCCCAAAATTCTTTTCTTTAGATCTCTATGTTGTTCTCCAGTGCCACTGGTGTTGTTATTACTAGTAGTATTGTTTTAGACTGAATTCTGTCAACAAAAAGTTGTGGAAATGTTTTCTGTTTTGTTGTATAATATCTATATAATATCCTTGATTTTATTTCTAGGCCTGCAAAGCCTAAAATATTAGCTTCCAACCCATTACAGAAAAAGTTTGCCAATTCCTGCTCTAATATGCCTACTTTCACTTGACAGGTTTTTCAATAAATATTTCCATATTACATCTTTATTTATATTTTATAAAAAAGAAAGATTAAAGGGAAAAGAAAACTCATTGTTTTTAAAGAATGAAATATTTACGCAGACACTGATTATTTAAAACCAAAACAAAACAAATACAAGTCTAATATACAGAGAAAAGCACCAGTTTACTATTTTCTCATGCCGTGTAATGCAAAAAAAGAAAAAAAAGCTTAGTCAAACCAAAAAAACAAAAACACATTTTTTGAGATGTAGTTCATGAGTCTGCTTTGTTTTCATTTCATAAGAGCAGTTGGTTAAACAGTGATAAAAAGTCCTTAGAACTATATATAATTTTTAACATTTAATATACTTTAACATTAACACTAATTTTGCTAAAACGTTGAGTTTATTGGTAATTTACAATTTTCATATATGTTAGGATAACATGTCTAGTAAACTGATTTTAAGGCAAGCAATAAGTACATCATTTCAAAAAAGTTTTTCAAAAAAATCCATGAATTACCCACGCAATTAAAGGAGACCATTAAAATAATTTTTAAAACATTGCTTCCTATAATTTACATGTTGGTACCCACTGACAAGCTCTCTACTGAGGGCAGTAGAGGTAGGCAGAAAAAAACAATCAACTTAAAAATATGACCACTATGTGGAATATATAATAGGATCCAGAGGTATTTCATCTAAATATCATCCTCTCTGTTGCTGCTGCTGCTCAGTCACTTCAGTGAGGTCCAACTCTGTGCGAACCCACAGACGGCAGCCCACCAGGCTCCCCCCCGTCCCTGGGATTCTCCATCCCTGGGAATACTGGAGTGGGTTGCCAGGTTGCCATTTCCTCCTCCAATGCATGAAAGTTAAAAGTGAAAGTGAAGTTGCTCAGTCGTGTCTGACTCTTAGTGACCCCATGGACTGTAGCCTACCAGGCTCCTTCTTCCATGGGATTTTCCAGGCAAGAGTACTGGAGTGGGGTTCCATTGCCTTCTACGAACAACAGCATTAGCAATAACCATAAAATTCAACCATATTTACTAATATTTTATGCCTGACAAATACCATGATATCTATATGTACAAATTCATTTGTAAATGTTACCAATTTTTATTAAATACCACCACTAACAGGATATTCATTACTTTACAAAGGAGCTTTTCAAATTTTATATGGGTATAGAAACTAGAAATGATTTCTTACATAAATACCAAATCTATCTTTAATTCCAGAAAAAAACTCTCTTTTAGATTTCTCTTAATTAAATATGCTTGCTCATCAGATTTGTTTCACACTATAGTCAACAATCAACTCAAGATGCAACATAAACCTAACTGCTAGAAGATAAAACAGTAGAAAACTAGACATTTGCAAAAGTTACTTAAAGTTACTTAAGTCACAAAAAGCAAAAAACATATAAAATAAAACATTTATTAATTGGACTTTTTAAAAATTAAGATTTTCTGTTCCTTAAAGGAGCCAAATAGGTAAATAAAAAGGCAATCCATAATATGGAAGAACATCTGACAAAGGACTTGTATCCAGAATATGTAAAAAGAACTGCTATAACTTAAAAAGAAGAAAGCAAACAACCCAATACAAATTAGCAAAAGATGTGAAGACAGTTCACAAAAGAAAATACAGCAATGGTCAATAAGCACAAGAAAACCCATTAGGAATACACAAGCTAAAACTACAACGAGATAAACTACACACAATTACAATGGCTAAAATTTTAAAAGACTGACATCACCAAGTACTGGTAAAGATGTAGATCAACTATAATGCTAATGCATTGGTGGAAAAATAGTCTGGCAGTTTTTTACCAAGCTTAATATTCCATCTGATCTAGATATTCTAAGTGTTTAGTCACAAGAAATGAAACATATATCTACGGATAGACTTGCACTTGGATGTTCACAGCCATCTTATTCCTTTCAAAATCTGAGAACAATTTAAGTATCTGTCAAGGTGAATGAATTTTTTTTTTAAACTATATACTCAGACAATGACCACTCCTCAACAATGCAAAGTAATAAATTACTTATACATGCAACAACAAGGATGAAAATATTATACAGGGCAAAAGCAGCCCAGACACTTGGCTACATATTTTATGATTCCATTTAAATAAAACTCTAAAAAGTGTAATTGATTCTACTGTAATAAAAAAAAACAGAGCAGAGATTGTCAGTGGCAAGAGAGAATGAAGAAGGAACACTGGGGGTTGGGGGGCTGGTCCAGCAAGTACTACTTGGCAGCCTGGGGAAGTATCAGTATGAAATTTTTGGCATGAGGAAAATATGTGTAGCCCATGTGATGGTACTTATATGGGCTTACATAACTCATGTATGCAAGGCAACTGAACAGATACTTTGAAATCACCCTTATAAAACATCTTACAAGACTTTCAGATCTTTTGAGAGCAGAAGATATTTCATTTTGATATCCATACATCTTATGTGCTTGGTATACGTTTGCTGAGAAATTTCTTCAAACAAGATGTTTAAACTCCTGCATTGATTTTTTAAATTTCACTTTTCCACTAAAGATTTAGTTAAAATATTACTAAATAAAATATGATCTTTTAGATCACCATTCATGCTATATGGTTCAGAAATCTTAATAGAATGTCTATTTCTTCTTTCCTGGATAACTAGCAGGTACATACTGTAGTAGATAACCTTGGTTTCTAACAAGCAAAGTATCATTTGGATATTGATTTGCCTATTCCAGCCTTTCACACTAATGACAACCTTCTATCTAGAATATACTAAAGCATTTCAAATGAAATCAGAGCTTATTATTATGAAATAAAGTTAAGGCAAACATTTCAACCCCAAACACACTTGACCAAAGCTGGGAGTTGTCTTAACTTTTCCCTCAGCTACTATTGGGTTGGTGAGAAAGTCCATTTGGGTTTCTGTAACAGAATATAGGAAACCTGAACAAACTTCGTGGCCAACCCAATGCATTCAACCAGTGAACAAGTCTTTGGTGATTCTACTTTATTAGCATATTTTCATCTATATTCCTTTCTTCTTTTCAATTTCTACTTATATCTCTAGTTTAGGAGGCACTTACGTTTCTTTTGTATTAATGCAATGACCAACCTGTTTCAAACTGCCTTCAGTAAAGTCCTCCACACTACCATCTGACTAATCTTTTAAAAATACAAATCCGGTGATGATAAATCTAAAATTAACATCACTAACAGTCTACCAATGTCTACAGGAAAAGTACAAATTCAAGAACAACTTCAAGAACATCGAGAACACCTACAACAGCTTCTGATATGCTAAGTCACTTCAGTAGTATCTGACTCCTGGCGATCCTATGGACCATAGTCTTCCAGATTCCTCTGTCCATGGGATTCTCTAAGCAAGAACACTGGAGTGGGTTGGGATTTCCCTCTCCACAGCTTCTAATATCTACCCATTATTTCTTCCTGGCCAGACCTAAATTCTAGCTATAATTTTGTACTTAAAAAGTCTCTCAAATCTTCCCATATTCTATTTTTTTATGCCTTGGTTTCTGCTGCCTATATTCATGATTAGTGATGAAATTCTTATCAGAAGTTCTGCTTGACTGTTAATTTCTTCTTGTCTATTTCTTCTGTCTTGCTTCTACAAAATTAACTTTCTTTTTAGTACTATATGCTCATTGAGACTAAGAATCCTATATTCTTTATTTTTGTATGTACAGTACACCTAGCGTAATGCTTAAGACATAATAAGTATGGAACAATGTTCCTTTAAAATCTTCATGTAAAGGAAAACTTGCCTGTGACAATGTAAATTTTCAAAACTGACTCAAAAATTAATTAACCAAAGAAATTCAAAAATCTGTCAAAACTATATTCAAATAAACTTTGAGTGCAGATTGTTTATGTAGTCTTTCAAACTTAAAATGAAGAGACAATTATCAAGCTATAATAACTATTTCAGCCTAAAGAAAAAAATAGAATACCTATAAATTCATTTTATTAGATATTAGATATCTCTGATATCTCAAATGGAAAAGGAAGCTATACACAAAGGATAATACACAAAAAATGAAACATATTTACCAATGTTAATATTTTAAAAATCATAAATAAAGGACTGATAAATTAGTCCAGCAATGTACTGAAAAACTGATATACTATGGTCAAATAGAATTTAATGCAAAATACAAATGAGGATTAATATTGGGTTGTAAATAAATATAACACAAATATATCAAGTGAGTAGGGGATGACAGGAAATCATAAACAAATCACTTCCCAGGATTAGAAAAAAATATCTATCCTAAACCATGAGCAAGTATGATAATTAAAATGAAAATATTTGGGGCATCTGCATTAAAAACTAAAAGTAGTAAAACGGCAGAAGTAGAAACAAGAGGTATAAAGTTACCACTATAAAAAACAGAAAAAGTTTTGATGACTTATCAGTTTTATGACTATCTAGGAAATAAACTAAATACAACTATGCTTAATATAGTTGTTGAATAATATAGGTAAAAGTAAAATAGTACAGAAAATCAAGAATTTTCTTATACATGATAGAATAAATAGCCTCCTGAACAATACCCACATTGTAGTCTCTAGAACTACAAATGTCCTTCTAAACTTGCATGTTATTAAAGATCTTGAGATGAGCTGAGTATCCTAGATTACCTAGATGGTCCTCAAATATAATCAAAGGGTTCTCATAAGAAAGAGATAGGTCAAAGGAGGATGACGATGTGATGACGGAAGCAAGATGCTGGCTTGACTCAAGGAGGAAAGCACAAAGTCTCCAGAAATTAGAAAGGGGTTCCCCTCTACAGCCTCCATAGGAACCAGTCCTGTTAATATTTTGACTTAGCCCAGTGAAATTTACTTTGGACTTCTGGCCTCCAGAACTATAAGAGGATAAATGAATCTGTGTTGTTTTAAGACAGAAAATTCGTGTTAATTGTTCTAGTGACCACAGAAAACCAAGAACTAAAATAATCACTTAAATATATAAATGAAAAAAAAATTTGAAAAAGCAACTAGGAATGACCTTAAATTAAATAAACATCTAGGAATGACTTTAAATGAAATGTACTGGACATCTTAACAGAAAAAAAAAAAACTTTGCTAAGACAGAAAAGAAAACTGATTTGACCTCATATATGTAATTCTAGATATTATAATACTTTATATAAATAATATAATAATTTTAACAAAATTTCACTAAAATAAAAAACAAGAATGGTATATTTGAGAAGGCTACTTGGCATAATGATTCTAAGTTCATGAAAAATAATCATAATAAAAACCAGGATAGTTTAAAAAAAATTAAGAGATAGCAAAATCAGATAATTACTACTCTAGTAGATAATGCAAAATAAAAAAATGTTATAAATCAATATTACATAAAATAAGAATTAATGTAACAATGGACTAGAATAAAAAAACCTTTCTCTCCAAACCTTGGAATATATAAAAATTTAGCATGAAATTATAAAATACCATTACTCTAAAATGATATCACTGGCATAACTAAAGAAAATACAGTGAGAAATTTTCCTAGAAAATACTTTAAAATAAATTTGATATAAATAAGAGTTGGAACAGTCAAAATTTAGGTTAAACTATGAGTGAGCATATATACAACCTCAGTAGGAGAAAAGTTATTTAAACACAGACATGAAGGATAAAGGAAAGGTTGACAGAGATGCCCATACGACAACAATATGATCATCATTTTATACACTTTAGGGGGAGGGTGCAGAAGGAAAAAGATGGGCCAAGATTTTAAGAGCATACAGTTATGGGGAACTGGAAAATACCATGAGAAACAGACAAGGCATAAAGTAACACTAGGGCTGTGACATGATTTCAATTTCCTGAGGTATAATTCAGCAGTGAATATTAAAATATCTTTGGAGAAAGAAATGGCAACCTACTCCAGTATTCTTGCCTGGAGAATCCCACTGACAGAGGAGTCTGGCGGGCCACAGTCCACAGGGGTTGCAAAGAGTTGGACACAACTGAGCACAACACATTCAAATACCTTAAAATATCATACATACTCCCATGATTCACTATTCTATGTTCAGCAATTTATCATAACAGAACAATCATAATTTTGATTTTTGTGTGAACACAAAACTTAAACACAATAATATGAACTATGTCTATATTAAAAAAACAAGTATACAATATAGGACTGATTAAATATAACAAATGCCTAAGATGGGATATTCTGTAGACATTAAAAAGATCATATTTGTGAAAAATTAAGAATATGTATCATCTAGATATGCACATGGTACAATATCAATTGAAAAATGATAAAAAGCTCTCTATACAGTATGGTCTCTGTTTTATAAATAAATGTGTATTAAGACTAGAGGAAAGCATATACATTTATAAGAACTAGTTTTATCTTTAAACTTTTTTTAATTCATAAAAATAAATAACAATTTTATATTCAGAAACATATCAGAATACAGGAAAATGGAAGAGCTCAAGACAAAAAGGCTTTTCCTTTCCTTCTAAAAGTAATGAACATGTCCTATAAGAAAAATGCTTCACTGGAACTTCCCTAGTGGTCCAATGGCTAAGATTCAGCTCTCCCATACAGGGGGCCTGGGTTTGACCCCTGGTCAAGGAACTAGATCCCACATGCCACAACGAAAAGTTTGCATGCCATAGCTAAAGATCCCGCATGCTGCAACTAAAGATCTTGCATGCTGCAAAGAAGACTGAAGATCTCTCATGCCACACCTAAGTCTTGATGCAGCCAAATAAATAAATGCTTTTTTAAAAAAGAAAAATGCTTCACTGATATGACTCCATGAAAATATAAAATTCTTTAGAAAAATATGCCATAAACGAGGAAGACAACTGACAAATGGGAAAGACACAAAAGGCTGATATCCTTATATTATCCATTCAACAAATATACTAATTTGGTCTGACAATATTCTATCCCTGAGGGTATAGCAGTAAGCAAATCAGAGTAGGTACCTGCCCTCATTGTTCTTTCATTCTCATTGGAAAGAACAGGCAATAAGTAATGAATAACTTCAGACATGATAAATGTTACAAAGACCATAAGAGATTGTGGAAACACACAAACAAACAAAAGACCCAGAGGCAATAACGTGATGGTGTGTGAAAGGGGCAAGAGGGAAGCTACATTAGAAAGCTGAGAACAGTTCCTCTAAGGAGCTGACATCTGAGCTAAAACATGAATGATGAGACACAGTCAACCTCATTAAAGATCTGAGGAAGAGGGATCCAGGAAATGGATAACCACAAGTGCAAAGGCCATGAGGCAAGACAAAGATTAGCCTGTTTGAGAAGTGGCTGAAGTGTCTTGAACATAAAGGGTAGTGGGGAGACTGAAACACAATGTAATCAAGAAATATCAAGGCTAAATCATGTTGGGACCTTTAAATCATTATAGGAAGTTAACACGGTGTTTCAAAACAATAAGAAAGATATTAACATCCCAAAACAAACAAGGCTAGAAACAATTCACAACTGAAAAAATACAACTGATCAATCAATACACACATTAAAACGTCAATCTCACTAGTAATCAAAGTTAAGCAAATTAGAATAGCAACATAACAATTATTTACCTTTCACACTGCCAAGCCATCACAAATCATTTTTGATATACAATGGCAGTGAGGGGGGAAAATGACAAGACTGTTATTTATGCTAGCAAAAACAAGGGAAAAAAACTAAGTAATCAAAAACAGAGGTGGTAGTCTAAATAAATTATGGTACATTTTTGTCATGGAAAAGTGTGTGTCCATTAAATTACAATTTCACAGAATATTTAATATTTATGTCTGATACTGTTGATTGCTGCTGCTGCTGCTAAGTCACTTCAGTCGTGTCCAACTCTGTGCGACCCCATAGATGGCAGCCCACCAGGTTTCCCCATCCCTGGGATTCTCCAGGCAAGAACACTGGAGTGGGTTGTCATTTCCTTTCCAATGCATGAAAGTGAAAAGTGAAAGTGAAGTCGCTCAGTCGTGTCCGACTCTTAGCGACCCCATGGACTGCAGCCTACCAGGCTCCTCCGTCCATGTGATTTTCCAGACAAAACGGAGTGGGTTGCCATTGCTTTCTCCAGATACTGCTGATTACACTATTTCTAATTCATTCACAGATTCTAACAGTGCTCCTCTAGAACGTCATTTCTACAGCAAAAAGCCTTAAGCCACCATAAGTTCGGAGACTACTGCAATAACTTCCTAATAATTACTTCTTTCTAGCCCCTCGTCCCTTCCCTTGTTAATCTTCTATACAGCAGGTGATTTCCTCAGTGCTAATCATCATAACACATTCACGTTTTATATTCACATTTTAACTATAAAGAAATTCTCATTACAGTGGCCCATGTGAGCTGGCTCCTGTGTTATAAACATCACCTTTTGCCTCTAACAATGTTCAACACACACAGCATTTGTCTCTGCTCTGAACCTGCCAAAACACATTCGGATCCAAAGATTTCTGTCCTTGCTATTCCTGATATCTAGAATGTGATTTTCTTCCTCCTAATTATTTAGTGAAAGTCACTTAAGTCATGTTTGACTCTTTGTGACCCCAACCCCCTGGACTATGCAGTACAAGGAATTCTCCAGGCCAGAATACTAGAGTGGTGTCATTCCCTTCTACGGGGGATCTTCCCAACCGAGGCATCAAACTCAGGACCCCGGCACTGCAGGTGAATTCTTTACCATCTGAGCCACCAGAGAAGCCCAAGAATACTGGACTGGGTAAGCCTATCCTTTCTCTAGGGGATCTTCCAGACCCAGGAATCGAACCAGGGTCTCCTGCATTGCAGGTGGATTCTTTACCAGCTGAAAGCTCAATTTAAATATCCCTTCTTTTAGTACAGCCACTACGGAGAACAGTATGGAGATTCCTTAAAAAAACTGAAAATAGAACTGCCATACAACCCAGCAATCACACTGCTGGGCATACACACCGAGGAAACCAGAACTGAAAGAGACACATGTACCCCAATGTTCATCGCAGCACTGTTTATAATAGCCAGGATATGGAAGCAACCTAGATGTCCATTGGCAGACGAATGGAAAAGAAAGCTGTGGTTCATAAACACAATGGAATGTTACTCAGCCATTAAAAAGAATGCATTTGAATCAGTCCTAATGAGGTGGATAAAACTGGAGCCTATTATACAGAGTGAAGTAAGTCAGAAAAACACCAATACAGCATATTAATGCACATATACGGAATTTAGAAAGATGGTAACAATGACCTTATATTCAAGATAGCAAAAGAGACACAGATGTAAAGAAGAGATTTTTGGACTCTGTGGGGGAAGGCAAGGGTGGGAAGATTTGAGAGAAGAGCATTGAAACATGTATATTATCATATGTGAAACAGACCACCAGTCTAGGTTTGATGCACGAGGCAGGGTGCTCAGGGTTGGTGCACTGGGATGACCCAGAAGGATGGGATGTGGAGGGAGGTGGGAGGGGGGGTTCAGGATGGGGGACACATGTACACCCCTGGATGATTCATGTCAATGTATGGCAAAAACCACAATATTATAACTAATTAATATTAGTAATATTAGTAATATTATTGTAATTACTTTACAATATTGTAAAGTAATTAGCCTCTAACTAAAAATAAAATATTCCTTCTTTGAAGAGGTCTCCTCATGCTATCCTAGGTAAAGTATACTCCCGTTCAACACTTTTTATCACACACACTTAGTTCCTTCAGAGTACATCGTTTCAGTCGTGTCCAAATTTTTGCAGCCTCCATAGACTGTAGCCTGCCAGGCTTCTCAGTCCGTGGGATTCTCCAGGCAAGAACACTGCAGTGGGTTGCCATGCCTTCCTCCAGGAGATTTTTCTGACCTAGAGATTGAATCCATGTTTACGGGGTCGCACAGAGTCGGACACGACTGAAGTGACTTAGCAGCAGTTCTTACATCTCCTACACTGGTAGGCGGGTTCTTTACACACTGAGCCACTCAGGAAGCCCTCCTTCATAGTATTTATGCCTATCTGAAATTATGTATTTATTTGGAGTTACATGTCTTCTACTTTACTTAGAAGAATATAAGCTCCACGGGAGCAGAGACTTTATGTATTCCCAGCATACAGGACAGTGTCAAGAGAATAGGACTACAAAATAAACATTTATCGAATAAATGAATGAAGATGAGAATAGAAGCTTGTATGTGCTGTGTGTGTGCTAAGTCGCTTCAGTCATGTCCAACTCTTGGCGACCCTGTGGACTGCAGCCTGCCAGGCTCCTCTGTCCACAGGATTCTCCAGGCAAGAATACTAGAGTGGGTTGCCATTTCCTTCTCCAGGGGATCTTCCAAACCTAGGGATCAAACCCACATCTCTATGTTTCCTGCTTTGGTAGGCAGGTTCTTTGCCACTAGAGCTACAGAATATTATATAAATAACAGAACATTAGTTATATTAAGCTTACTAAGTGACATGTACATGTGTGCTTAGTTGCTCAGTCGTGTCCAGCTCTTTGCGACACTATGGGCTGTAGCCCACCAGGCCCCTCTGTCCACAGGATTATTCAGGCAAGAATACTGCAGTGGGTTACCATGCCTACCTCCAGGGGATCTTCCCGACCCAGGTATTGAACCCATGTCTCCTGTGACTCGTGCACTGCAGACGAATTCTTTACCACTGAGACACCGGGGAAGTCCCAGTAAGTTACACACAAACCATCAACAGGTATCATAAAATATGTAGGATATAAAAGCAACATGTGTGTGCGTAAATAAGGATATTTATTTACGCTCAGTCATGTCCAACTCTTTGAGTCCCCATGGACTGTAGCCCACCAGACTCCTCTGTCCATGGGATTCTCCAGGCAAGAATACTATAGGGTGCTGCCATTCCCATCTCTAAGGATCTTCCAGACCCAGGGATCCAAACTGGGTCTCCTGTATTTCAGGCAGATTCTTTACCACTTGAGCCACTACATATATCAATGTTAATAAAAATATGGGTGAAACTGGAAATAGATTATGAAACATATATAAACCTCAAATTTTATTTTAATATAAGCCAAAAAATTAAACTGATTTGAAAATTTATCATATTCAAAGAAATAACTGAGAAACTAAAATATTAAAAGCAAATTTATAAAACTAAGAACTCAGGTATATAGACATGTTTGTGTGTAGACAGATAACAGACATTATGTAGATATACACACATACTACGAAAAGAAAGAGGAAAAGAATGAGCAAAGAGGATTATATTAATCAAAACATTCAATACTATCGACTGAATAGAATATTTTTAAGATAATACATTTTAAGAGGTCATCTATTTCTATATAACACTAACATTCATTTGAAAATTTTTATGATACTCTAAAAAACCAGAAAAAGCCCATAATTCAAATTCAATCTAACCTGAAATGACAGTACCTTCATAATGAAAACTTCCATAAACCAGTGATTATCTTCAAAGACTATAGTAAGAAAAAGCAAAGGGGGAAAAAATAAGCTATCTGTAAAGCTTTAGTACAGGAAGCACAAAAATAATTTTTGAAGTTCTAAAAATGCCTCTTATCTAAAAAAATGCCAAAAATAAAAGATGAGAAATGACTATACATTATAATCTAAAAAATGAATATTATCAATGACCAAGATAAATAATGGCTGTCAAAATAGTGAAAATATTCTCAAGTTAAATACAGAAAAAGGGAACATTCAACTGCCTTCTAGAGAACAATGGACTTCCTACAAAGCCTCCACTGAAAAATATGATGTGAAATTATTTCTACTCTTTTTTCCTATTAAAACCTTCCAATTCAGTTTTCCTTTACTCACTCAATTTCCTGGTACTTAAGACAAGGCTGCTTTTTTGGTTTTGTTTTCTATACATGTGTGATTGCTTATCTGCCTAGAATAGTCCTGAGTTACTTTATTTGACTGTATCACAAATCTGGCAGGAGCTTCACATCTGGCATGTAGATGTCCACAGGTGATGTGGAAACAGGCTGAAAAGGCATATGGTAAGCAATCCACACATGTTCTTGGATATCACTCTTCTTAGGAGGCTATGGCATTTTACTAGAATAAATCAGATCCACAGTGGAACTGGAAATTGAGCTGACTTTTTTAAGATTTCAAAAGAAGACTGCTTCCCATTTGTATTATGTATGCCTAAAAGAAGGACTAATGTAAAATGACATTACATATGTCAAAAAAAGGGAATAATATAAGAAGAGAACTAACGTATTAGTTGCTTTTCGCTAAAAATATTTTCTCAAATTGCACGTGACTCTTTATTTTTAAAATGGAATCAAAGAAAAAAAAGCAATTCAGTGTATAGGCTGTAACAGGAGTTTACAAACTAGCACATATATTAGCATATGGCCAGGGAAATTTGTTTTCACATAATTAGTACCAGGGGATTTCTTCAGTGGCTCAGGGTAAAGAATCTGCCTGCAGTGCAGGAGACGCAGGTTCCATCCCTGGGTTAGGAAGACCGGGAGGAGGGCATGGCAACCCACTCCAGTATTCTTGCCTGGAGAATCTCCTAAACAGAGGAGCCTGGAGGGCTACAGTCCACAGGGTGGCGGAGTCGGAGATGACTGAAGTGACTTAACACACAAACAATTAGTACCAAGTCAAGTGTTCTTTCTAGATTATTGTTTAGAATTCATTTAAGGTACTTTCCTGGTACTGTTAACACTAATAGGAAGGAATTTCACCTAGTTGGAATAATGTGTGACTGATTTTAAATGTGGGACTGACCGATGTTTCAGCAATCCATTCAACATTTTTAAGAGTTATAAATCAAGAATCAACCATCTCACAATAAATTGAGTGAGTTCAGAAAGAATTTACGGAGAATATTCTCTATGGAAATCACAAATGTGAATAATATGTGGCTTCTAATCTCAAAGAAAACATAATAACTAGTAAACAAATCTTAGTAAGTGGTAATTAATGAACTGGAGTTTTATCAATAAATATAGAATCAAGTATATTGATTCAAGGCATCGTAAAAGCAAACAGTGAGAATTTGGAAAAAAGTAGGATGATATTCAAATCAAAGGAGAGGAGGGTAGTAATATTTTGACCCTGGATCATAGCTTTACTGTGAAGCATAACAAGAATGACTGAGGTCAGGAGGCAGAATTGATAATGGAGAATTAAAGATTTGGTTTGGTTTCAGACATGCTGAATATGTCATAACCTGCACACTATAGGAAAATATGGAGTCAAAATTTCAAAAAACATAAAAAGTAACCATCAATTAATGGCCAATTTTCTCATTATTTGCATTCACATCCATAACATGAGTAAGGTTTATATATTAGATTAGATCACTATATGAGATTAGGGATAAAATAAAGAGGCAACTTTCTAATGAATTTTAGAGTTCATTATTTTTTCAATTTTTAACATTTTACTTGACACAGTAATACAGGGTTTCTATATTAAAGTCCTATACAATATCACAATTAAAAAACAAAGCCACTTAATACGGAAAATAAACCAAAACGACAAATTTTTTAAAAAGTATGTTTTAGATAGTATACATCAAAAAAACTATATTTTTAAGCATTGATTTTCCAATTTGATGACTGGTGGCTATATATATCAGCTGCTTCCTAAAATTTCCCTAAATTTTACTTTTCCCAAGTATATTCACAAAAACTTACAAAAACAGAAATTTGTTCTTTCTAGTATCAAACTTCCTTCATACAGCAATATTCACCTCAGAGAAGTAAAAAATACAAAAGAATTTTAATAATTTTGTTAAGTAGAATGTTTAAATTACTTCAATGGTTGGGAAAAGAGTAAAGTAGCAGGAAAATCTCCTGGTACCTAACACTAAGATGCAATTAGTCATATTTTGTTCCTTCTTACTAAGCACAAATACACAAGTTTATTGGTATAAGAAATATGACTTCATACAAGTAATCACACGTACTACAATTTCTTGGATCAATACTGCTTGAAATTCAACTGATTCTGAGATTTGTCATACTTACCATTTCAGCTAACATAAAGGTTAGAATGTCCATTCACCAAGATTCCTAGGTAAGGAAGTGTTAACTGATAAAAGTCAGAAATTAAGAGTTAAAGTGTCATCAGTTATATTGGTGAAAGTTGTAAATAAGGTAAAAATCTTTGAAATTTTCAATGAGATAATCCATATATAATAGCAATGTAGAAATAAGGAGCAAAAAATTCCTGAGATATTTTTATTCCTGAGATAACTGACTTAACTTCTCTCAAACTCTGATGATCTGATTTGAAGAGAATACTTTTTTTTCTTCTCTTTTACTTTTTAGTATACTATCTACACTTATTTGAGAGTTTCCAGGAAAAAAAATAGTTTTAAACATAAAAGGAATTTTTCAATTATTTGTACTTACAATGCCATTTTGAATTCTCACTTCTCTAATTATCACCTGACCATATGATAATAATATGTACCTGACCATACATATTAAAGAATCCTACTTTTACCTAAGTTTCAGCAATAAAGATCACATTAAATTATTATGGTAAAGAATAGCAGAAATTCAATGCTACATCTCAAACTGTTTAAATCAACTTTTGTACGGTAATCGCTCAAAATAATAATCCATTAAAGTATGATTGAAATAGCCCTTTACTCTCAACAAATACAGCTTCCATTTAATTTTCTGTTATAGGCGTACTACTCTTGTAACCAAAGCTCTTGGAGACCGATAGTTTGATTTTTCACCATTTCTGACCATGTTTTGTGATACAATCTGAAAACTTGAAGAATTTAAAATAAGAAAAGAAAATCCTATAATAGAAAAAAAAAATTTTCTTTCAGTCTGAACCTACTTGGATTACTTGGTTATCCTTATTTAATCACCACTGACCCCATCAACTGTCATAAAACAAGAAAGAAAAATAAAGAAATGCAAGGAAATAAATTGAACATTAGATTTCTTTAGAAGTGTGTTAAATTTCTTGTTCTAAATTGGACTTACATTAAAAAAAGAAGAAGAAGAAATGCAAGGAAACTGGAAGAAGATCAACTGAGCCAAAACAGAGCTAAATCTAAAACGCACTTGCCTAAGAGTGAACAAAAGGCAATACCATTAGCTTAAAAAAAATTAGAGGCATAAAAAATAACTCTTGCACCCTCAAATATTTTTGGATCAAGGATATAAATGAATGAATAAAAATATTAGTATGAATTACTCAACAATAGTATTATAAACTCTGATCTCAATGTTCAGAAGAGATTCATAAACCCAACAAATAATACACTGAATATATTATAGAAAGGAAGTAAGAGATTCACCAAGAAATAAGTCAGTAGCTGTCTCAAAAATGCTCACAACCTAGTAGGAAGATAGATATTTTTATAGGCAATACAATAATATCATAAACAAAGTACTAGTGAGAGTAAAGAACACACTAGGGAAAAGCACTTATTCTAACTGCCCAGGGCAATAGAGACTTCACCTAAACTGGGCACTGAAGACCAAGTAAGATTCTACCAGAAGGAAAAGGTAAAAAGAATACCCCAAAGTCACAAAATAGCTTAAGACATGGAACAACAGACATGGATGAACATTCATAGATATGCCAGCTGCCCACAAGGGCCTCAGTGTGATTTGAAAGGATGTTAAAAATGTGAGTTTTCCTGTGTTTTCACTTTCAGCTAAGGATTCAAAGCTGAGAACAACAGGTTCCAAGTACAAGAGCTGAGGTGACACATCATCTGTGCAGCACTTGGAAAGACTGGGGCCATAAACTGCTCATGTATCCTTCAGAGTATCATTCACATAAAAAAAGAAGCATCTATTGGAGACGGGGAGTTTATAAATTGTTTGAGGAAGAAACAGAACTATGATTCACTCAGATTTTGCCCTGTACCCTTTAGAATACAGGACACTTAATGAATGGAATAGGAACTGGAATTAGGACTGAAACAAAATCTAAAGGCAAGGGGGCAAGATGATCTCACTCTGGGCTGCCACCTCAGAAATGGCCCAGAGTTCCATTCCAGAGTTTATGGACTCAAGAAACATTTTCCCACAGGACAAATAGGATACTGGGAAAGAAACTAGTCTTGAGTCATTTTTAAAGAAAGTCAACACAAAGGACTACAAAAGGAACACGATAACACCAGAAGTAAAAGCTAGAGGTAGACCAGAAAGTCAGAGACTAAGGAAGGTAGTCAAACAAAGACAAAGTATCAAATTCTAACCAGGTTATTCTTAAGCAACAGGAATCCTTGATAAACTCCTCAAAACAAGAGAAAGATCCCACTAAGATTTCCAACATACCTTTATTACCAATTAGTAATTCTCAATTCTGATGTTCAAACTCTGGAAGACCCAGGACCTGCACAGTGAGTAGGGAGGAAAAATAAGAAAAAAGAAATTGAGAGCTACTGAGAACTTACATGAAGAATACATCATGAGAAACACTGGGCTGGAAGAAGCACAAGCTGGAATCAAGATTGCCAGGAGAAATATTAGTAACCTCAGATATGCAGATGACACCACACTTATGGCAGAAAGTGAAGAGGAACTAAAAAGCCTCTTGATGAAAGTGAAAGAGGAGAGTGAAAAAGTTNCCTCACGCGAAGAGTTGACTCATTGGAAAAGACTCTGATGCTGGGAAGGATTGGGGGCAGGAGGAGAAGAGGCTGACAGAGGATGAGACGGCTGGATGGCATCACCGACTCGATGGACATAAGTTTGAATGAACTCCGGGAGTTGGTGATGGACATGGAGGACTGGTGTGCTGCAATTCATGGTGCTGCAAAGAGTTGGACATGACTGAGAGACTGAACTGAACTGAACTGAGAAATTGCTGTGTAGCGCAGGGAGCCCAGTGTGGTGCTCTGTGATGACCTGGAGGGATGGGATGTGGGGAGGGAATGAAATATAGGTATAATTATGGCTGATTTGCATTGTTGTATGGCAGAAACCAATATAACATTGTAAAAATTTTTAATATTTAATAAAACTAAAAAATAGAAAAGTAAGTCTACTAGTTGACACGTCCTGTTCCCCTTCCCCATTCAGATTTTTAAGCCTGCTTTGAGTAAGGTTGATGTAAGGGAGAAATTTTACATGGGATGAGAGTTTGGAATTTTAACTTCTTAGCCTGTTTTTTTATTGTCTGAAAATTAAGACTACTTTGCAACACCAGAGAGTGAGAAAAGAAAGAATAAAGGAGAAAAAAAAAAAAAAGAGAGACGCCCAAGAGGAAGAGAAAGGAAGAAGAGCAGAAGCATGGCAGAACAAGATAGGTTCTTGAAAAGCATTAAGATATGGAAAAAAGAATATTCAGAGTTCAGATTTTATACTGTGACAGAAAAAATAAAGTAACTTTCTGCTTGCACCCTGATGAGTTCATCTCTTTTAAGAAACCCATAGAAAGTGGCAAATGGTGGGCAAAGTAGTCTGATTATAAGGTCAAAATTTTGATTTGATAATTGTGAAGTCGGAAATCTATAAATATAGACAACTTTAAGTTGTTTTTTAAAGGCATACAATCATCTAAGCATATATATACTGTGAACTTGTTTAGGGAGAACCTACATCTATAAAATGTTCACTCATGTTCTGAGTTGCAGAAACTCGTAAGTACTGGGGAAAAGAAGTTAAAGGCAAATTCCACCTTTGTGAGTTTACAGAAAGTGAAAGGGTTAGTCACTCAGTCATATGCAACTCTCTGAGACCCCATGGACTGCAGCCCGCCAGGCTCCTCTGTCCATGGGATTTCCCAGACAAGAAAACTGGAATGGGCTGCCACTTCCTTCTCCAAGAGGTCTTCCTGACCCAGGGGTCGAACCTAGGTCTCCTGCATTGCAGGCAGATTCTTTACTAACTGAGCTAACAGAGAAGCCACAGAGAGGAAACAGACAAGTACACATATTACCTTACACATAATAATTGCTAGAACAGGAAGAAGCAAAGCCTACAGGATCACATACAAGGGTAATAAAACTAAAAATAAAACTAATATGAAAGTATATTATATGAAAAATAAAACTATATGAAAAATAAAACTAATGAAAGTATAAAGGATGAAGAAGTAGGAAACACCTCAGTTAAGGAGAATTTAAAGTTATGTCCACAAGATTAGGTTGAATTACACAGCTGATGGGAGCGTAGGATAAAGGGGTATGTGAGGGGCTGGGAAGAATGCTGCAGGCAGGCAAAGGCACAATGAAAGCATGGCATATTCTGGGAATTATAAGAAGTTCAGTATCAATCAATCAAGCAAACAATACGTGCAGGAAGAAATAAAGTTGAGCCAGTTCACATGCCTGGACAGGGAATTTGGATTTTATCTAAACAACAATGGAGGCCACTGAAAGGTTTTACTAACATTCATTTTTCATATACTGCATGTCTAGTATACACTAAGAACTCTTTCACATGCTTGTTTTTTCCTCACAACAACCCTGTGAGGTAGGTGTAATGATTTTCAATTAACAGGCTGGGTGGTGGGGGGAAACCCTTAAATTTCTTAAGCAAGTTACACTTGAATAAATAGCTACAAAATGGTGATCAGTAATCCAACCACACTTCAGAAAATACATTAGAGATACACGGATACACACATACAAACATGCATACACATATACACATCACAAGTTTTATCCACAACACATTGAAATTTCAGAGTTAAAACTTTTTTTTAAAACAAGAAGGCTTATTAAATTCTGCATTAAAACCTGTGGCATAAATAGTTCTTCAAGCAAACTTTAACATTTAAAATTTTCAACCAATTCAATTTATACTGACAAATACCTGCAGAATTCATAAAATAGGCAGGAATTTATATAAAATAAGATATAGCAAAGCTTGAGGTCATTCTATGAGGATTTCATCTCCATATATTTGCCAGAGGTTATCTGGGGAAAAGATCTTTTCTCATTTATTTCTAAAATATGTACATTCAAACTGCATGTATTTTTCTAGAAACATAATTATATTTTGGATGACAGAAAATAAATAATGTATGAATACAAAAGTTTATTAAATGAAGTAACACAAATTTAAACCATTTAGAATAAAAAGAACTGTTCACTTAATGTTAAATTACAAAATCATCTCCCCATTGATCACAATAAAACATTTGAAAGTTTTTTATCTCCCTATAGTATCACAAAAGTTTGGTAAGTCAAATAACTTTTTAAAAATATGTTTGGGATGGATCTAAAAATATTTCTAATCTAAAATATAGAATATGTACTTTATAAAACTGAGGAGAGTATCTGAGAAACTAAAATATGTATTGAAACTATTTTAAAATGTGTGTTTTTAAAAATTAGTTTAAGTTAAAATCCACATTCAAAGTATAAGGGTAGCTTATTTTCTCACCAATTTCACTTATTTCTTCAGCTAGTCTTAATATTTCTTCTTAAAATCTCTACTTGAAAACTAGATATTGCCAGAACATTACTACTGGAGGTCTAAGCACATACAATTATTTAGAAATTCCTATTGTCTATGAATTTGATTCATTTTTCTATTTCAAACAGAAAATTATAATGGAGGATGAAAAAATAAAGGTTTCATTAAGATTAACTACTTTTGATTTAGTATTTATTTTTGAATTCCAAAATTATGAAGAGAATATAGATTAATATGGCTGACCACAATTCAGAATATGATAATAAGCTCCCCTTTGGAAAAGAAAAAATTAAATAGAGATATTAGGCATCTATAAGATACCTTATGCAATGAGAATAAGTTCTACATAAACTAATGTTTCAAATGTACAACTGAACTTAAAACACCAGCATTATTTTTGATTGCACAAGCAGTACATGTTCATTAAATTCAAGTAGTACATAAGCATAGTAAATAAAAATGAAAATTTTCATATAATTCCTTTTTTCCAAATACCATACACTGGGAGTATATTAAAGTATATGTTTTATATGAATCTAATTAAATTTCATCAGCCACAGAATATATAAAATATAACAATTAAATATCCTGTATAACTGAAAAATATTTATTCAAATATCCACCACAGGTTTAGTTCATATCTTTTCACTAAAACATTAAAATAATATATATGTATAAAACATATGGTCTATTCTGTCAAGTAAGAGTACTTCAGTTAATAAGATGAATAGGATTAATACTTACACTGCATGTAGAAAATGCAAAGGAACCAACTATAGCAAATCAAATATTTCACATACTGATAAAATACACTCTTGCCAGAGAAACAAAGTATATTATGTCTAAAACTATATTTTTAAAAAATACTGTTTACTTTTTTAATGTTTTGACTACTGAGTGAAGTATTAAGTGTATGCAAGTAAGGGTTAAAATCTCCTTAAAAAGTTAGTTTTGTGGCAATACTTAAATACTTTATTCTCTGAATGTAAATCAAGTTTAGCTTTTCCTAATATACTTGATGTTTCCTGACAAAAATCAGGCTATATTTATTCTCAAAAAATTTTATTCCAAAACATTGGGAGTAACTCCACTACAAAATTAGAGACGGTCGAAAATCTTGTAGGAAATTAGACCTCCTATTTGATTCTAAAATAGCACCACTTGGTATTTAATTAGTACAAATAATATTCTAACTAGAACAGAATCACTTGAACCAAAATATCTTGGTTACATAACATAAGGTACAATTTTGAATACACTGAATTCTACTATTTAGTGGAACAGAAAATACTTAAAGAAATGGTCTCTAAAAAATAATTTTTTCCACCCACCTCATTTTACAAGTAAACAAACTGTGGCCCAGAGAGGCTTTTATCTGCTTTCATTGAGAATCTATAGGTTTAGAGATGTACACAAATATCATTTAAGTTATGACACATATGTTAAAATTACCTAAAACAAAAGACACTAAGTTTTATAAGATTAAGACTTTCTAAAGACTAAAAGAGTCTAATTCTTGCCATATAAATGTCTATAGATACACCCATACTCAACATACACAGAAATATAACTAGTAAGTCACACTATTTGACTAAAAAAACAAAACAATGAAATATAACAATCCATATCATATTGTTTAAAATGACACAGTGGTTCTTAATGTTATTTTCCTATCCTATAAAGCATAAACATTCCAAACTTACAAAAGCAGCACTCTTGTAAAATTGCTTTTACAAAAGGAAAAAAGGGAAATTATTAAATAATTAAATGGGAGAGAGCAACTAAAATATGCTCAGTGGAAGTTCAAATATTTCTTTTCTCCCATGCTTTCTTTCAATATAGTAAAAATTTTAAACAATGTTTCTAAAACAAAAAAATCAAAACTACATTCATAAAAAACTGGTTTTGCTGCAAAACTTTCACAAAAAGAATGAAAGTATTAAATTAAGACTAAGGCATAGATAACTGCAAGCAAAACTAATTAGGATATTTTATTGAATTATAAGTTGACTTCCTACTTTAAGAATATAGCTCTAAAAATCTTATATAATATTGATTTGGTCATTTGAAAATTATTTAATAGATTTACAAGTTTCATTAAAAGTGAAGTACTTATAAAAGCATTTTAGTTACATTTGCTTTTAGAATATAATAATTTCCAATGAGTGCATCCATTTTTCTGCTATGTAATCAGTACCATTCACAAATTAGATGACCTTAAAAAATTTAGAGCCAGGGAGAGCAGCACTAAGCTTAACTGACCTCAATACATTTTTCAATGATGCTTCCCAGTTTGGTGTTATTCTCTCGTTTTGGGTTTTCCAGTCTAGGGCGGGTACACAAGAAACTTACAGTCTATGTAGTACTCCTAGTCAGTTTCACTCTGCAGATGGCACAGTGGAGAAATACCTTCTGTACAGGACCATGTACAATTTCTTCTACAGCTGTCAGCACCTAGGGGAAAGTGCGCTGTTAAACAGTTGCTGCGTTCCACCTCAGAAGTGGCTGCAATTCGGTGGTGGGTGAAGTGACTCCTGTACATATATACAGGGATGAAAAGTACTATAGAAAATGAAAACATTTAACAACAAAAGTGGCTGTCTGAAAACTGTGCCACAGCAAAGCAGAATACATCATTTAGTTACAAGAGCCTTACACAGACAGGCTACTATTCACTTAAAAGTTGAATGTTAAGAATGAGACGGAAAAAATAAAAATACAGTTATTCAATTCACAATATAACTAAGTATCATTACTGAAACATATGTCAAAAAATTAAACCCAAACACTGTTTACTGACTTATATCATTATTTCTATAGTAATTTTCCTAAAACCAGCTACATGTATACAGTAAGATTCTTTGTTTGGCCAATTTATTTGCTTTAGATAACAATTCAAGGGGTTAAAAAACAAAATAGGTGAGATATCAAAACTGAAACATAAGTAACATGAAAATATCTAAAAAGAACTGTAAGGGAAAACATTCTGAAATTCTTAACTACTTCATGTTAAACATTTTGTAAAAAAAAAAAAAAAAACAGTCTTCAAAAACTGTAAAGGGCTATTTTTCATATAATGGAGCTTTAAAAGTGACCCAATTAGAAAATGACAACTTCTCTTCCTCAAAGTCGCAATGAATTAGAATCTAAATACATCATCTTCCTTTGCTCATATAAACAATGAATTCACCAATTATATGATAATTTTAGCTCATCAATACAAAAAATAATTACTATATCCTATTTCTACTACAAAAACAACACCCTTTCTATATGATTTATCTTTGATGGAATCAGAAGATAAAAATCTAGAAATTGTTCTCTGAGAAGTATCACTGAACCACTAGAAGGGGAGGTATTTTCTAATCTTCTGTCTCTAGGCACAGCTACTATATTTATGTTAATCTGAAGAGGCAACTGATTACATTATTTCAAAACAGCACGTTTAGGTTCCTGAAACAGATTGAGAATGCTTTGATGCCAAGTCTAACAAATCAGACCATTAAAAAGTATTCTCTCATCAAAGTTATCTGAATCTCACTTGTCATGACAGATTTATTTTGGTATATATTCAGTGAGGTCAGAGATAGCTTACAATTTCCTTTCAGCTTTCTTAAACTCTTTCTATAATAAGTTGTAATGTAAAGGAATATTATTTCCTTTAAGTGACAAGAGGTTGCAAAGGAAGAAAATGTGCAGAATTCCCTAGTCTCTTTATTAAAAGAAGACATAGATCAGGGATTCCCAATCTGGGGTCTACCTATGAGAATTAGGAAAACTAGGAATTCTGCAAAATTGCAGGCTAAAGACGTATTATACAGGTGCATAAGTATACTTTTCCCCCCTAGGGGAAATGGGCTTTTGTCAGGTTTTTAAAAGGCTCTGTGATTTTCCAAAAAAGTTTAAGGAACTACTGGCAAATAATGTGAAGACATTCCACTGAATAAGGAACAGTAATCGTTTAAATCAAATTCCTAAATCTGAGCAGCTCATTATGTAAAGCGAAGAACAGACACAAGGAAGTTCCAACCATTAAATGAAATAACTCACAGAAAGCACCTAATATTGACCTATTATTATCAGTAGTAGCAGTAACTGTTCAAAAGAACTATGTCCAACAAAACTTCCTTATAGGGTCCCATCTTTGTTCACTGCTACATAACTTCATAATATATTACTTCTACCTAGCTGTATCTTCTACTTTTATTTACGTGTGTCTTCTAAAAGAGATCAACATCACAAGCTATACATTTCTGCATTAGTTTAGATACAAAAATGCTAAATACAAGTTTTGGAAGACTGCTACATACTCCTAGAGTCTACATTTTCCCAAAAGCCACACTGGTCCCTTCTATGACACAGTACTTACTTGGAAAAGATTCAGACATGAAAAAAAAAAATTGGCTTCAATTGTTAAAAAGTTATTTCACTTTCTTTATCAGTCTGGCCTTTCGAACAACAACAAAAAAATCTAAATTGGAAGAATCTATCAAGGAAACACATTTTCTGAAAACGTTATACAAATACTTTTACTTTCATATACCATTTTTTTAGTTTAATTTTCTGAGGTAAGAGATACAACAAATATTTATACATACACATCCTTTAAAAGAAGCTTTAGAGCTACAATATGTAGATAAACCTTACCTTTAAAATGAATTCATAATTATTACAAATAGCATTACAAAACAGTGTGCATGGTGCTCGTCAACATTTTGTAACTTTTAAACACCCATTAAAAATTGACAAATAAACTGTTACCACGTATTAAAGATGCTCAGTGAAGGATTAAGCTTGCAAATATATGTGAAATAACGGCATACAGTGCAAGTATATAGTTTGTTCCCGATCATTTCAAATGTAAGGTACTTTTTTTTTCCTTGAGTCTTCTCATGATAGGTGTTATATTTTATGTATTCACACACCAATAAAATATGTAGCAGTAAGAACAAACAGTAGAGGCTTTGAGGAAAGGCACAGAAGTAGGAGAGAAGCATATTAAGCATTCAGAGCACTACAGTGAAAAGGGTAAGTGCGGAATATAGAGCACACGGAAGGGCCAGTGAAGGGAAGGACGCGAGGGACAGGCCCCATCATGGTAAGGAATTTTTCAGTATTTTACTCCAGGCAAGAGGCATTTTGAGAAGTAGTAGTATAAAAACCATTTCCAGCAGCAGCATGGGAGATGAACTAGAGGTGCAGATGGTTCAACAGGGATGCTAACAATGGGAACATACAGTTAAGAATGATAAAAGACCTGTAAAAAAATTTTAAAGTATACTACTTTGTAAAACACTAAGAAGGTAAAAAATTATAAGATAAATCAAAGCTATTTCTAAAGTTTGAGTACAGAGTGTAGCATGCATTTCATTCATTCATTCATTCACTCAACAACAAAAAAGTTATTTTCTCAGATGGGTCAGGTCCCATTTTAGTCACTGGGCAAAGCACTGAACAAAGGAGCCAGTGATTTGTCCTTTGATTATATGCTAATCGAAAAGACAGGCATTAAACAAACCATTAAATATATAATAAAATGTAAGAAAATGATTCACCAATGTATTAAAACTAAAGCAAGCTATGAGAAAAGAGTGACGAATACACTATTTTAAGAGTGTACAAGGAAAACCCAAGGAAGCAGCTTTATATGAGTGAAGAATGAGGTGGCAGGAGTCCACAGACTGACGATCTGGGGTAAGAATACTGCAGACAGATGGAATAGCAAGAACAAAGACCCGAGACAAGAACAAATGATAAGATAATATAGGGCCTTGTAGGCCAAATGATCAAGTTTTAACATGGGATAATATAAGGACTTCAGATTTTTAACTTTTAGAGAAAGCCACTGCAGTAACTTGACTAGGAGATATAACCTGTTCAACCTTTTAAAAGGCTCACACCCAGAGGGATGGTGTGGGGAGCGGGGAGGGAGGGGGGTTCAGGATGGGGAGCACGTGTATACCTGTGGCGGATTCATCTTGATGTATGGCAAAACCAATACAATACTGTAAAGTAATTAACCTCCAATTAAAATAAATTTTTTTTAAAAAGGCTCATACTGGCTGCTGTCGTGGAACTGATGATAGACAGCAAGAATGAAGCATCAGCAAGACTTTGAGAAAATTTACCTAACAGACTATCAGGTGGGACTTCTCCCATAGACAGAAATTGGCATTACAATCCACGACTATGAACAAAAAAATCACCACTCAGGTGTTTCACATTTAAAAGACAGTCTAAACAAGTTTAGTTTCTCTTTACTCCAAACTGCCTACCCCTGCCCATCTTGAGTGAGTCAGTCATCAGAGTCTGCTTCACTGACTTAATGTAGTTGGACAGCGCTATTTCCAAGAGCCCAAATCATATCAGAGTGGGCCGAAAGATGGGCATGAAGGGAAATGCTTATGTTTAGACTTGCTTATCATCCCATGCCCATACCCCCTTAGCCATGCCTATATGAGCAGGTGGGAAAACAGATCTGGAATGGAAAACAGGTAGAGAGAACTGAAGTCACTATTTAAGACAGCAAAGAGTGAGGCTATCAAAGTAGTTGGATTTATGCCTCTAGACAACGGGGATCCCACTGTGGCTGGGTGCATACTGGAGAAGGAAAACGGAGAAGAGTAGAAAAAGACAAACTGGATAGTGTGACATTTCAAAAACATCTCATCCCCCCCAAAAAGTTTAACACATATGACACATCAAGAGTAGTATTTGCCTCTTTCCCTACAGAACGCATGAGGGTTATTCAGATGATCAGAAATAGAGAAAATAAAAAAGATGCGCCACTTAAGTAGGGGCATCTTTTCCCTTTTTACCTCTCTCCTCCAAGCACCAACACTAGGGAGGACAAACAGGAATATAAAAGAAAGAGCAGATCACTCTCTACTCACTAGAATGAGCAGCCTGAATGACTAGATTTAACCTCTTCCACACTACAGTCTCTCAGAACAGCCTAAGCAGCACCGAGTAGAAGGGGGAAAGATGTTTTAAATTGTGCTATAAAGGTAAAATTCAAACTAAGTCAGATTAAACTGACTTTACTAAAGTCAGACTAAATTGATTTTCTGATGTGTCCAGAAAGCTTTAACATTTCCCTGGAGTAAAGAAACAAACAAAAAACTGATTTGACTAATCATAAACAAAGGTCAAAAAGTGAAGTCCCTCAGTCATGTCCGACTCTTTGTGAACCCATGGACTGTAGCTTACCAGGCTCCTCCGTCCATGGGCTTCTCCAGGCAAGAATACTGGAGCGGGTTGCCATTTCCTTCTCTAGGGGATCTTCCCAACCCAGGGACTGAACCCAGGTCTCCCACACTGCAGGCAGACGCTTTAACCTCTGAGCCACCAGGGAAGCCCAAACAAAGGTCAGATTGGAGAAAAATAAAAAACTTCATGTTTGCATTCCCACTTAACTCTCCATCCCTGTCATCTCAAGCCATACTGTATTATGAAATGATTAACATCAGTGAGCTAGTAAATGATTCATTTGCTTTTCATCTCTCTAAAATAATTCAGTTTGAATACTTATATAATCATATTACTTCTTAAGAAGAAGTAATTTCTTATTCTTAAGGATTAGTAATTATATGACTACAAGTTTTTCACAAGGAATTCTTTAGATTTCCTTGTGTATAAATTTTATATATTTTGAACATTAGTAAATAATACTGTCTTATTATAAAGACTAACAAATATAAATATTATATACATTTGTAGAGAATACTAGGTTATATAGAAACTAAAAAGCAAAATCCCATAAATCGGATACCAAACTTAGAAGCTTAAAGACAAAAAGGATCCACAGAAGGAAAAAGCACAAAAGAAAAGAAACAAGAGTTTAAAATGTTTCTTTTAAAGGAACATTTTTGATATTCATATTGGAGTAACGTGAAACACAATTTTAAAGAATATTCTGCCTTGATTTGTATCTTAATAACTTTGGGCTGTCCCCTAAATTTTCCACTTATTTAATATTCAAATTAAAATTTAATAGGAATTCTCTGAAAACAGGTATATCTCTTAAAATAAATTAAGGTATCAGGATTTTACATGACTAAATAATACATAATAATTCTGTTTAAATGTCACACTTTTAGAGCACATGGGATCCTATTACACTCATGTTTATAACTTCTTGTGTAATGGTCCTATTCATTTTACAATCACTTATCCTAAATTCCTGGGGAAGGAAATGGCAACCCACTCCAGTACGCTTGCCTGGAAAATCCCATGGACAGGGAAGCCTGCTAGACTACAGTCCATGGGATTGCAAAGAGTCAGATATGACTGAGCGACTTCACTTTATCCTAAATTATGCCTGGTACATAACATATTCTATCAATTAGTTCTGAGATACAACATAAGGTAAGAAATACGACTCAAAGTTACAAAACTAAGTTCTATAATTATACCTTTTTTCTAGTCTAGTTTTTCACAGAATATAAGAATAAATATTATCATTTATAAGTACATTGAAAAGTATAAAGAAAATCATTTAAACTCAAGTATTTCAAATTTACATGTTAATTCACTGTTAGTAAATAATGTCAGTCAGATTGTCAACACAATATTAGGAGAAGAACAAAGCTGGAAGACTGACTCTGTCAGACTTTAAGACTTACTATATGGAGAAGGAAATGGCAACTCACACTAGTACTCTTGCCTGGAATATCCCATGGATAGAGGAGCCTGGCAGGCTACAGTCCATGGGATCATAAAGAGTCAGACATGACTGAGGAACTGAGCACACACACACACAGTACCTATACATAAAACCTAAAACCCAGCTGAGGTCCAGATAGTGAAACTGCCATTTGGAGGTCTCACATACAAGACTGTCTTTTTGTTTATTTTTGTTACACATCTTTTAGGATCTTTTGTGTAAAGTGACATATGAATACTTTATTATTAAACATTCTAATCACTGGTGTAAAAGAAAAAGACTTACTATAAAGTAACTATTCAAGACTGTTTGATATCAGTCAAAGAACAGAAAAACTGATCAATGGAAGAGAATAAAGAGCCTCAAAACAAACTCATACAAATATAGTCAACTGATCTTGGATAAAGAAGCAAATAAAAGTCAATGGAGAAAGAACAATCTTTTCAACAAATGGTGCTGGCCTAACTGGACATCCGTATCCCAAAAAAAAAATCTAGATGCAGACAATAAACCTTTCATTAAAAATGAGCTCAAAGCAGAAAAAAGACAAAGCTATAAACCTCCTAGAATATAACATAGGAGAAAAATCTAGGTGAACTTGGAATTGACAATAACTTTTCACATACAACACCAAAAGCATAATCCATAAAAGAAAATAATTCATCAACTGTTCTTCATTAACATTAAAAGCTTTTGCTTGGCGAAAACAAAGCAGCCCCTTAAGAGAATGAAAAAACAAGCTACAGATAGGGAGACATTATTTAGAAAACACATATATGATAAAGGACTAGTAATCTAAAAAGACAAAAAACTCAAATTCAACAACCAGAAAATGAATTCAATTTAAAAAATGGGCCAAAGGTCTGAAAAGACACCTTACCAAAACAATAAAGTGATGACCTATGAGCATGTGAAAAGATGCGGAACATCAATCAAATGTGTACTAGTTTGTCAGGGCTGCCATAACTGGAGGACTTAAATAACAGAAATTAATCATCTCACAGTTTGGGAGGCCAGAGGCTGAAATCAAGGTGTTGGCAGGGCTGGTTCCTCTGAGGGCTGTGAGGGGAGGATCAGATTCCAGGCCTCAATCATTGGCTTACAGATGGCAGTCTTCACCTTCTCATGGCATGCCCCCTGTATGCATATCTGTGCTCAAATTTCCCCTTTTTATAAGGACACCAGTCACACTGGATTAGGACTCACTGTAATAACCTCACTTTAACTTGATTAACTCTGTAAAGATCCTAACTCCATATAAAGGTGTAAGGTCATGAGGTACTAGAGGATTAGAAATTCAAGATATAGATTTGATGGGGATATAACAGTAAGTAATTAGGGAACTGCAGACTAAAACAACCATGAGATACCACTACACACCTATCAGAATGGCTAAAACCCGAACACTGACAACACCAAATGCTACTGAGGATGTAGAGCAACAGGAACGTTCATGCACTGCTAGTGGAACGGAAAACACTACAGCCAATTTGGAAAACAGTCTGGCAGTTTCTTTCAAACTAAACATCCTCTTACCGTATGATTCAGCAATCACACTCCTTGGCATTTACGCAAATGAGCTACAAGTCATATCTACAAAAAAACCTACTCACAAATGTTTATAGCAGCTTTACTCATAACTGTCAAAACCTGGAAGCAGTCATGGTGTTCAACTAGGTGAATGGATAAACAAACTGTGGTATCCCCTTATTGTATAAAAAGAAATGAGGTATTATACCACAAAAAGACATAAGGACAGCTTAAATGCATATTACAAGATGAAAAAAAGCCAATCTGAAGAAGGCTACATATTCTATGATTCCAAGCATATGACATTCTGGAAAAGGCAAAACTATACATACAGTGAAAAGATTAATGGTTGCCAGAGATACATGGTGGTGGGGGGGTGTGGTTCCTCAGTGGCTCAGGAGTAAAGAATCCACCTGCAATGCAGGAGCCACAGGAGATGCGGATCCAACCCCTGGGATGGGAAGATTCCCTGAGGGGCACAGCAACCCACTCCAGTATTCTTGCCTGGAGAATCCTATGGACAGAGGAGCCTGGTGGGCTACAGTCCACGGGGTCGCAGAGTAGGACAGGACTGAAGGGATTTACCACACATGCCCGAGACGCATGGGAAAGGGGGATGAGGTAGAACACAGGTGATGTTTGGGACAGTGAGGCTGTTATGTATGACACTGCAGTGATGAATACATACCATTATACATTTGTGAAGACACTAAAATTTNGAGTAGGACAGGACTGAAGGGATTTACCACACATGCCCGAGACGCATGGGAAAGGGGGATGAGGTAGAACACAGGTGATGTTTGGGACAGTGAGGCTGTTATGTATGACACTGCAGTGATGAATACATACCATTATACATTTGTGAAGACACTAAAATTTTAATGTATCATACTAATGTACCACACTAAATCTTAATGTATCATACTAATGTCAGATGTTAATAAGAAAAGACTGTTCCAGGGTGGGGTGGGGTGGGAGGCTGAAGTATGGACAATAAACATAGAGTCAACCCTCAGTGTCCATGGGAAATTGGCCCCAGATTCCTGAAGATACCAAAATCCAAGGATGCTCAAGTGCCTTATATACACTTGTACAGTACTTGTACAGTACTGGCATATACTCTTTGCAATCCTCCCATAAACATTAAATATCTCTGTATTAGTTATAATACTTGTGTGCTTAGTCACTTGGTTGTGTCCGACTCTTTGTGACCCTACAGACTGGAGCTGGCCAGGCTCCTCTGTCCACGGGAATTTTCAGACAAGAATACTGGAACTGACCACCATTTCCACCCCCAGGGGATCTTCCTGACCCGGGGATCAAATCTGTGTCTGCTGTGTCTCCTGAACAGTGCATGTGTTGTTCTCAGTCGCTCAGTCATGTCCGACTCTTTGCGACCCCATGGACTGTAGCTCGCCAGGCTCCTCTGTCCATGGGGATTCTCCAGGCGAGAATACTGGAGTGGGTAACCTTTCCCTTCTCCAGGGAATCTTCCTAACCCAGGGTTTGAACCCAGGCCTCCTGCATTGTAGGTGGATTCTTTACCAGATGAGCCACAAGGGAAGCTCAAAAATACTGGAGTGGGTACCCTATCCCTTCTCCAGGGGATCTTCCTGACCCAGGAGTTGAACCAGAGTCTCTTGCATTGTAAATTGGTTCCAAATTGGGAAAGGAGTACATCAAGGCTATATATTATCACCCTGCTTATGTAACTTATACACAGAGTATATCATGTGTAATGCTAGGCTAGATGAAGCACAAGCTGGAATCAAGACTGCCAGGAGAAATATCAATAACCTCATATATACAGAGGACATCACCCTTATAGCAGAAAGTGAAGAACTAGAGCCTCTCTTGATGAAAGTAAAAGAGAGTGAAAAAGTTGGCTTAAAACTCAACATTCAGAAAACTAAGATCATGGCATCTGGTCCCATCACTTCATGGCAAATAGATGGGGAAACAATGCAAACAGTGAGAGACTTCAT
>SJYA01002749.1:1087269-1227283 GCA_006410615.1 Neotragus moschatus
GACGACCCAGAGGGAGGGTACGGGGAGGGGGGAGGGAGGGGGGTCCAGGATGGGGACACGTGTATACTTGTGGCGGATTCATGTTGATGTATGACAAAACCAATACAATATTGTAAAGTAATTAACCTCCAATTAAAATAAATAAATTTATATTTAAAAAAAGAAAGAAAAGAAAACTCAGCCCTGAAGAATTGATGCTTTTGAACTGTGGTGTTGGAGAAGACTCATGAGAGTCCTTTGGACCACAAGGAGATCCAACCAGTCAATCCTAAAATAATCAGTCCTGAATAGTCACTGGAAGGACTGATGCTGAAGCACAAATACTTTGGCCACCTGATGTGAGGAACTGAGTCATTGGAAAAGACCCTGATTCTGAGAAAGATTTGAAGGCAGGAGAAGGGGACAACAAAGGATAAGATGGTTGGATGGCATCACCTATTCAGTGGACATGAGTTTGAGCAAGCTTTGGGATTTGGTGATGGACAGGGAAGCCTGGCGTGCTGCAGTCCATTGGGTAGCAAAGGGTCGAAAATGACTGAGAGACTGAACTGAACGCCCACATTACAGACAATGGATTCCTTACCAGCTGAGCTACCAGAGGATTCTTTACAGCTTTACCTGCTAAGTCATCAGCCCAATCAGGACTTCGAATACCTAATACAATGTAAATTCTATGTAACTATTTGCCAGCACACAACAAATTCGAATTTTTTCTTTTTGGAACTTTCTGGATTTTTTTTCCAAAATATTTTCAATCCTTGGTTGTTTGAATCCAAGGCTTTAGAACCCGTGGGTATTAAGTACTTAGTTGTATGCGTGCTCAGTTGTGTCTGACTCTTTGTAACTCCATGGACTACAGTTCATCAGGCTTCCCTGTCCATGGAATTTTCCAGGCAAGATAACTGGAGTGGGCTGCCATTTCCTACTTCAGGGAATCTTCCTGAGCCAGGGATCTAACCCACATCTCTGGCATCTCCTATACTGACAGACGGATTTTTTTTACCAACTGTGTCACCTGGGACACTAGTGGCCAATATGAAGGGTCAACTGCATATGGCAACTCCCTTGGACTTTCTACTAAATTTTTCTGTAAGACTAAATCTGCTCTGAGTTTTCCTGGTATCTCAGCCAATAAAGAATCCGTCTGCAATGCAGAAGACCTGGGTTCAATCCCTGTGTGGAGAAAAACCCCTTGAGAAGGAAATGGCAACCCCCTCCAGTATTCCTGGACAATTTCTGGGACAGAGGAGCCTGGCAGGCTACAGTTCATGAAGTTGTAAGAGATGGACATGACTTAGCAACTGAACCACCACTACCACCAAAACTGCTCTAAGAAATGCAGACTATTATTTTTTTAAAAGTAGATGTTCTATTAATGAGGTTAACAAGTAAAAAAGTTTATGATAATTACCTAGAAACAGAAATAGCCCCCCAAAATCTAAGTGCAAATGGTGACACATTTTTTCTGCAATGGTCATGAAAGTAAATTATAAAAAAGATATTATATGATTTTTAAATATGGTGACTTAGGTGCAATGCAGATAGAGAAACAATGGTAACACTGTTACAATGGCTGATATGAAATGATTTTATCAAGGTAAGATTTTTTTTGTTTGTTTTTCATTTTTCCAATGACATTTTTCTGTAAAGCTATTTTATAGCTTTACCAAAACCAAAAACACATTTTCAATGTAAAGCTTCTTTTTCAGGCTACCTGCACTTGAAATGGAACACAGTGACAGAGCCTAAGAAGAATTCCATACATTCAAAATAAGAAATAAATCTAAACACACAGCTACCCAAACTTGCTGTCATCACATGCAAGTAATATTTTAAGTTTCTAGGATCACAGGGCATGTTAGTTTATAAAGGCAATTCATGCCATAAAGCTCAATAAAATTATAATCTATATATAGGAAAGTTGTAAGTAGGTAACAAGTTTTAAATAGGCCAAGATATTTTGTTAAGTTTAACAATGTGCTATTTTAATTTCAGGAACCCAGATAAAGCCATAGGTATAACAGTAATAAGAGTTTATTATTCTTTGTATTCGTGATATACTTACTTTAGTCATCCTAAAATTCCCCAGCTTACCTGATGATGTTAGCATGGAACCAAGTATATTGTTTTAGCAAACTGAAATAGAAAACTTCTGACTAAAAGAATTCAAGGATAAGTTTTCACCCCCTGCCTACACAGCGTGCAAATTACTTAGATGCAATGGAAAATGTATAGAAACAGGGAAATTCTAAATTAACTATGAGATGATTTTCACAAGAGAAGGAAATAGTTTCCTACCCTTTATAGTTAAAACAAAAGTGGCTATTTTTCTAAAGTGTGTAGATCTATCCATACTCCTGAAGGATACTGAATGTCCATTTTTTTAAATACAGGATAACTATAAATTTTAATATCATTTTTATACGATGTAGACAGGTTCTATTTGAGACTATCTTATTATCAACTGTTCTTAGTATTTCCAAATTTAAATATCTAAGAATGATATTTAAGAGAGATCATATACCAAATTTATGTCTTATAATGACATTAAAAGTAAATATAGGCTTTGTCATGACTCTAAGATCATCTCCACTTTAAGGCTGACAAAAATGTACACGAATTTCTCAGAGCTCCTTACAATGTCTAGAACATAATCTGTCATTTTAATAATACATGCCGTTAATAATTTCATCAAATGTAAAAAGAATGAGCATTATAATTTCTTCTACCACAAAGCTATAGAAATTTAATACTGAAATCATTCATTGTGATAATTTAGTAAAATCAAAACTTTATTGGATAAGGAAATAGAAATTTGCTGTCTATGCCGTGTAAAGACACAGAGTAGACACTGTCCAACAAAGTGGTGTTCTATAATACAAGCTCCTGAAACATTTTGGAGATGAAAAGTATGTAACAGCAGTCCTTTCTCAATTCATGGAAAAATTAGACTAAGGGATAAAATTGACAGATTTTGAGAGTTTCACCTAATTTTTAACATTTGATAATTCTTACAAGTTACCCATATGAGACTATTCTATTAATACAACATAGTAGCTAATTGGGCAGACCTTGGGAGCAGACTAAGCAAATCCTATCCTTGCCTCTAATTTTATAGAAAAAATATATTTACATGGGTTTGTGTGTATATATATACACACAAATACCTAAGTGTATAGATATACCTAGGCATGTATACATGTATGCATATGCATACATACCTATATACACTTACATGCATGTATATGCTTATATACACGTGACTACAGATACCATACATACCTGCATGCTGCATACATACACACTGTCAGCAAATCATTTAATCTTTTGTGCTGTCTTTTCTTCACAGAATTATTGTGCGAACTAATTCAATATGTGAAAAGCATGTAGAGACAAAGCTGTCTCTGGCTCATACTGAGTTCCATATAACTATTAGCTATTAGTAGCGTTATCCATGCTGCTACTATTATTAAGTTTAATATGCCAATATTCCCAGTGTCCTAAAGAGCATCATTTCCACATGCTCTATGACTTAAGTGGAATAAATCTGATGACTACTTCCACTGAAACAGACATAAAAGCATAGAATTTTGAAATACGCTTGGGATTTTTAGATGGAGTAGAGAAAGAACCAAGAGCAGGGAGTATCTTTTGTCACAAGACACTTTGAACTCTGCTGAATTAAAATCTATTTGCATGTCATATGAGATTTGTGAGTACAGATAATAGAAACGCATCCTATCCCAAACTTTCTTTATTCTTTAACAGCAGCAGCTGACACAGGAGAATAATTTCCTGCTTCACTGTGCTGACAGTACATTGCCTAGATTCAGAAATTATATTCTCAGCAGGAAGGCAATAGGTTTCTGTCTACACTGAAGAAATAGAAAGATAGAAAAATTACACAAAGTAGAAATGATTATTATTGTAAAAGAAAAAACCAAACTGTATCAAAGAAGATCTATTTTTAATTGGTGACACTCAAAGTAGAACTGTTATTTTAAATTTCACGTGTTTGGCCACAGTATTTTTTAAAGAAACAAAAATTTTATTTATTTGTAATCTTGTAAACAAATCTTGTATTTCTATTCTTCCTAAAATTTTTAAACAAAAATCTTAATAAGATCAACTAAAATTTATCAGTTCTCTGATTGTATTTAATTGTACTTAATGTGTAGAACACTGTGCCCTAGTTCAGACAGTAAATTGCATTTAAAGCTTTTACTTAGGAGAATGGCATTAAGTGGTAACTAATAGCTTAAAGTTCTGTATTAACCAAAAAATTATTCTTCCCATAAGTAATAGGTAACGATTTCCATGTGTGGCCTGTGGGGTGTATATGTGTATACATATTTAAAAGATACGAGGTTTTCTTCTTATTTAGATATATGAAAATCTAGTTATTTGTCTTATGTAAAGTGAGTTTTAAGCTGTATGTTAAAGTAATCCAAGAGGTCATGGAGACATATTGTAGACTTCTAGTCTGTAATGATGAAGTATCAACCTCAGGTTCTAGAAAGGAAGTCTGTAGATTCATATCTATCTGTTGTTTATTAATCATGTGATGTTGGGAAACTTATCATTTTGTTCCCTTCTCTGTAAAATGAGGATACTAGCTGTGCCTTTCTAATGGGATTTGTTTGACGATTAAAACAAAATCAATATTAAAATATATAGAGCAAGTCTTATTACCATTATTGTTATGGTTAAGTAAGGCAAATTAAGGATGCTTCCTTCTGAAATTCCATTAAGATAACAAAAAAAAGTACAAAACTGAAGGACAAAGAGAATGGTAGAGAAGACAACAACAAATACAAAGTTTTGGAAAATGAAAAACTCAGGCAAAAGACTAGTGATTGATTCAGCTCAGCACAGGGTCTAGAAAGCTAAGTAGCAGAAAAGGAGGAGAATATAGAAGATAATTTGCCTAACGAAACCTCAGGCTGGAGTACGTAAGAACTGCATACTGAGGGATTCTCTAGAAGGCTACATAGACAACATTTCTACACACAGGTTAACCACCTCATTCCACATGTCCTTTTCGGCCTCTAGAAGATCTTCTAGAGGGTATCTTGAAATAGAGACCTTCCTGACTTGGAACTGCCAAGTATAATGAAGACAGGAGTGAAAGGACAAGGTTCAGCTGGATCTGAACTTGTTCTTACTTGCTGGCAGACACATGTAAACTATCCAGGAAAGAATACTTGAAATTTTACTGGAGAACCTTTAAGACCCCAGAAATGAGATATAGATACCACAATCTCAGATCTCCCAAGATTAATATTGGCTGTTTGCTTGATTACTCTAATGAAGCCATCCAGAAAACAATTCCTGCCTCTAGACACACAGCTACCAACTAAATCTGTAGCACCCCATTAAGTCTAGGCTTTCAGAAAAGTCTCCAACATGAAAGACTAAAACCAAAGTAAACAAATAAGAAAGAAGTACTCAGAGGAAACACAAAGAGCCGAAGAGACCTTAAAAAATTATTGTCATCCTCAGACATAATAAAGGATAATTAAAGCCAGAAAATAAGAAGAATGTACTGTGTAAAAAAATTTAATAATTAGAGAAACTGTAAGAACTTTTAGAAAATAAAATCTGAAACAAAACATTCAGTGAAAGAGAACATCTAGAAAATTTCCTAGTAAGTAGAATATAAAGACAAATTTTTAAAAGAAGAGAAAACACAAGAATTCTGGCATACAAATCCAGACAATCACATGTCCTATGACTAGAGACAGAGAACAAAAAATGAGAGAAGGGAGCAATACTTTCACAATTCTGAGGAAATGTTAAAGTCTACAATTACACACATAAGCTAACACTCAACCAAATGGGAGGATGGGATGAAGATATTTTCAAGTAAGCAAACTTTCATGACCTCTTTATCAGGACGCATCTGAAAATATACCTCTATAAAATAAAGGAGGAAAAAGGGGAAGGAAAGGGTGGGACTCAGGGTATAAAGGATCTAACACAGAACAGCCAGGGGAAGTCCCAACACGTCCTCTAGGCACTGGGTGTAGCAAGCAACCAATCTGGATTGTAGAACAGATCATGATGGAAAGGGTTCCCCAAATAAAAGCAAATCTGATAACAGATTTGCAAAGCAAACAGTCTGAAACCATGTTTGAGCACTCAAAAAACAGTACTACACAAAAAGTGAGTAAATAAAATAAGGTCATTACTAACTCTCCCCCAAAAGAAAAAGTTACAGGAGGAGAAAACAATCACAATACATCACTTTGCTCAGAAAGAAACAATATTTAGTGATTTAACGCAACATACTTATTGGATAAGTATGTTGAGAAAACAGAGTAATTACTGTATAAGTACACTGAAACAATGAGATGATAATATAAGAATAGTAAATTCCCAATAAATAACAGGAAGTAAATTGATAAGAAAAACTGATAAATCAATAAAGAACAGCTTAAAAGTGTTATTTAAAAACATGGAAATGCCACGAGGAACAGCTCCAAGAATGCAGTGACTGCCTCTGCAGACTACTGTGGAAGATGGTAAGCCTGCAACAGGGGGGTGTTTTACTTAGCTTCAAGGCTTCTAATACTACGTTTTTTAAAATTCTGTATGTATATTAAAGTTACAAGAATCAATTTAAGAAAGTAAATAAGTTCATTTATAACTTATAATGCAAAATAACACATTGATATATAAAACAGTAATAGACTAACATCAACTTCCAAATTCTAACATAGTAATATCTCAATTACCCAACACCAGCATAGTTTCATATAAGAAAATCTGGAGATGAATTGAAGTTTATACCTTCAAGTGATAAAACTTTCCTTTCTCATTATTAAAAAAAATTTTAAGTTACCACATATTCTTGAATTAGTACCATTCCTTAACCTTCTGATAATTAGATTGTTATTATTATAGATATTCATTATCATATTCACATTAGGACCTCTGGGGTATACAGACTGTTCTCTATATTATGTTAAATGGCCCTGAGTCTGTCTGTCTTTATAATCTTAAAAGAGTAAAAAAAAAAAATAGAAAGAGCTGGTTTACTAAGGATTCTAGTTAATAAAACTGATCAGAACTATAAAAAACACTTAGAATGCAAGAATAAAATTAATATAAAAATAGCAAACACATTGGGCTTACTATGTGTCACTATTCTAAGCACTTTTTATACACATTTCAACTCTGTAAGGTAGGAGCTATTAATTTCCCCATTTTACAGATGAGAAAACAAAGGCACAGAGAGGCAAAGCGACTTGATGGGATTAGTAAGTGACCGAATTATTTTGAAGACAGGCAATTTGACTCCAGAGCCTGTCATTTTTTTAAAAAAAACTTCAAAATCTTTGCTTTTTTAATTTGAAGGATAATTGCTTTACAGAATTTTGTTGTTTTCTGCCAAGTATCAACATGAATCAGCCACAGGTATACGTATGCTCCCTCCCTCTAGAACCTCCCTCCCTATCCCACCCTGTTGTTAACAGAGCCCCCAGAGTCTGTTATTTTTACTGCTATGTGCTACTACTGAACACAATATATTGTCTTTGATAACTTGGAAAACACTTTTGAATTCTGCAGGATCTAAAGTAAGTAACTAAAAACTACAATTATTAATGCATTAGAAATGTATGCAAATGTACTCAAAATTAACAAAAGGCTAGACATCAAAAGATACCTTATAAATTTCAAAATAAAAAGCTCTCCCACAAAAAAATACAAATTGGTGAAACAACATATAAAGCTCATGTCAATTAAGTATTTTCATGCACAGTTTGACATAGTTCTATTTTTCCCCTAAACACGGTACCACTATCATATCTGCTAATTTACTAAGTCAATTAAATATAAGCACTATAATACAGAGGAACAAGTTAAACACCTTTTAAATGAATCACTATATGAAAAGCTTATTAACCTTATGGACCCCAAAACAATATTATATTGCATCGATTCTAAGACACATATTCCTCCACATTTTTCCCCCCCTTGGAATAGAAAGTGACAGTGTATCTTGCAAACTCTGGTACTCCAGGATTAATGGAATATGGTAGCAGTTTCACTGCATTTACAGTGTATTAAGCACTATTTCACTTGCTTTATACATTATTTACTAATTTAGTCCTACTAATTCAGTGAAGTAGGTACTATTACTATTCCTATTTTACAACAGAAAACTCTTGAAACAGATTAAATAAACTGCAGGAACTAATATGGGTGAAAAGTGAGGATTCCAACTTCAGCATGAAGCCTAGATCCAGAGACACAGCTCTTAAATATTATACAGGACAGATACATCAGTATACAATCTGTCCCGTTCTCTGAGACCTGCTAACTCCTTGGTTTTTTTTTTTCTTCTCTGAAGCTGCAACTGCTTTTAACTAGAACACTTTCTGTAAACAAAACCTACTGCTTCTTTGGTTGTATAAGAATAGAGAATAAAATTAAAAGTAGAGCTACTTGGTTGCCAGTGAATAAGCAGCATAAATGGGACAATTAGTCAGCATTCATTCTTCAATTCCCTGCTCAGCTGCTTCTCACNCTCCTTGTTTTTTTTTTTCTTCTCTGAAGCTGCAACTGCTTTTAACTAGAACACTTTCTGTAAACAAAACCTACTGCTTCTTTGGTTGTATAAGAATAGAGAATAAAATTAAAAGTAGAGCTACTTGGTTGCCAGTGAATAAGCAGCATAAATGGGACAATTAGTCAGCATTCATTCTTCAATTCCCTGCTCAGCTGCTTCTCACCCCTTCTCTTGTAACCCTTGGGATATAAAACCTCAAAATACTTTCAGTTCTGATAAAAGATGTTTAAGCTGTGAATTGGCACATATGTGATATGGAATAATTCTTCCCTAAAAACAGAGAAGCAAAGATTCCCACTACACAGACAATTTCAAATTCATGCCTAAAGAAATCACGTACAATAAAACTTTAATGAAATGTTAAACAATTTTCTACAATTTTTAGTAATAATTTCTTATGTGAATCTAAGTCATTCTTCTTTGGTAAATAAGGAGAACCTCAGATACCACTAAATAAGGTAAAAGTCAAGAACACATTGTTTAAATAATTCCGTAGTCACACTTGGTTTTGCACTGAAACAGCATTGAGGGCTTAGTCTCTATATTGTATGCTTAGTCTGTATTTTACACGCATTATCACTCATGATAGCCCCTTGAGATATAGGTATTATCATATCCATGTTTATAATGAAAAACTATTAAAAAGAGAGATCCTACTATGATATATAAACAATATGGTAAAAGAGTTTTAATTATAAAAATATGTCTAGCAGGTATATCTGATTTAGTTTTTTTGTGAGATAAAAATGTTAAATCTTTTGTATATAAATAATGTTGTATGTCAATTATGGGCTTCCCTGATGGCTCAGACAAGAAAGAATCCAGGGAGACCTGGGTTTGATCCCTGGGTTGGGAAGATCTTCTGGAGGAAGCCATGGCAAGCCACTCCAGTATTCTTGCCTGGAGAATCCCCATGGACAGAGGAGCCTGCTGTGTTTCAGTCCACGGGGTCGTAAAGAGTAGGACACGACTGAGTGACTAAGCACAGCACAGCATCAGTTATACCTCAACAAAAAACTACATTACTGTGCAATTTGTATTTATGTAAGATGAATTAAGTCCTTTTGGAAAAAGTTATATGAAGTCATAATATGACATAATGTCTTTAAAAGGCTTCACAATGAAATTTGCTTGAAGGTGCCTGCATGACATGAAATATTTAAGCTGATTTAAGGCAAACTGGACTGTGTTTTTTTCACAACAGTATTTTTTTTTTACTTAAACCTTTAGGTACTGTACCTGAGTTTTATCAATAAATAGAACACTGGAAAACTTTCTAAAATGTACCACACATATCCCTAACTTCTTAAAATGTAATGAGTACAATTTAAACATTTTTTAATGACTAGTGTCATCACCGTGGGCATCAGAAACTATATTAGGTGGCAAGGCAGCTGAAGGTGTAGATACATATGAGCATGCACATGAAGAAATAAAACTTAAGAGCCACGGAAATCTATGGAAGTTTGGAAACTTTGTTAAAGAAGTCCATGATGATTAAATTAACTTTTGTTATCTTTGTCTTAGGCTTCCCAGGTGACTTGGTGGTAAAAAAAAAAAAAAAAAAAATCTGCCTGCCAGTGCAGGAGACCCAAGAGACGCAAGTTCGATCCCTGGATCGGGAAGATCCCCTGGAGAAGGAAATGGTAACTCACTCCAGTATTCCTGCCTGGAAATTCCACAACAGAGGAGTCTGGTAGGCTACAGTGCATGGGGTCACAAAGAGTCAGACATGACTGAGCATGAACTCATACGTCTTTCTCCCTGTCTTGAAAAACCACAGTAGCTGTTTGACTTTTGTTCTCCACCTAAAGTCACTGTATCTAGACTCGTGCTCTTTTCTAAAGATAAAATGTTATCCTTTTTAACATCTAGGTAGCTATCTGACTCCTTCTCTATCCTCAAACTAGCAAAACTATTCTATGACTGATGGTTTTTTGTTTTTACTATTTTATATTACTGCCTTTTCTTAAGGAGCTTTCCTACCCTTGAAGATTACAGAAACATTCTATTTCTTCACTGATTTCTTTCTCTTCTATTGTATCTGCTGCTATTGTAGCAGAATAGTGCTTCCACGCCTGCTTCCAAAGTCCACCACTCTCTTTTCTGACTTTTCCCCTTCTTGTCTATCTAGTCCCTTATTATTTCTTGACTTCCATGTATATAAGATCAAAACTTCAGTGTGACATGAAGCCAGGAAAGGGTAAGAGATTGGATAGACAAGAAAGAAAAAAAGTAGACCATGGCTCCTAAACATTTCTATAACCTAGCATTGAGCACAGTTTCACAGTAAGGACCAAATACTGTGTGGAACTGAACTGCACAGTATGAGCAAATCATCAACAAATGAGATGTACTTGAAACCAGAGCCACTATATTCTTTCATTTACTGGAAATTTTAAAAATTTCCTTTTAATTTTCTTTAAACCTTGATTGTTGTGAAAAATGTGAACAGAAGGAAAAAAGAGTATGAGAATGTTAACTGAAGGTAGAGTCCTTTAAAAAGACATTAAAAAATGGGCTTTCATAAAGGGAGAAATACAATAACTGAGAATAATTATTTGTGATAGTTCTAAGGGAATTTAAATGAGAAGAAATGAAAATATGATAAAATTTTTCAGAAAGACAGAAAAAAATGTTGCATGGTGAGAAAAGACACAAAAGCATAATTTGGAAAATAAAACTATATGAATTACATAAATGATGAAATACTCTTTCACGGTTATTGTAAAATAAAAGACTAAGAATGCCATTACTAAGGCATAGCAAAGGTATGCCTTAGTATAACTTTGTATACTAAAGTATAATAAAACACCTTAGCAAAATCTTCAAAACAATTAAAAGAATTTAAGCAGCCACTTAAAGTTACTTCAGAGAAGGCTACGGCACTCCACTCCGGTACTCTTGCCTGGAAAATCCCATGGACAGAGGAGCCTGGTAGGCTGCAGTCCATGGGGTCGCGAAGAGTCGGACATGACTAAGCGACTTCCCTTTCACTTTTCACTTTCATGCACTGGAGAAGGAAAGAGCAACCCACTCCAGTGTTCTTGCATGGAGAATCCCAGGGACAGGGGAGCCTGGTGGGCTGCCGTCTGTGGGGTCACACAGAGTCGGACACAACTGAAGTGACCTAGCAGTAGCAGCAAGGTTACTTAGAGATATGGTACATAATAACATCTACAATTTCTAAGAAAGTATCATATCTACTTTGATGGCTGTTACCATAGCTATTTTACATTATCACAAGCTGCAAATTCCAAGTCTAATTCACTGTCACCAATATAACAGTTACTCTTAGAAATTAGCTATGTGCATAGTGCTACAGACATGTACTTTCCAGTCTGGCCCAATGGTTACAACNTATCTACTTTGATGGCTGTTACCACAGCTATTTTACATTATCACAAGCTGCAAATTCCAAGTCTAATTCACTGTCACCAATATAACAGTTACTCTTAGAAATTAGCTATGTGCATAGTGCTACAGACATGTACTTTCCAGTCTGGCCCAATGGTTACAACCAAGTACCAAGGGAAAGTAATTTAACTTTTTTCTGCTTTGGTGGTGTTTTTCTAAAGAGATCCTCCTTATTAAGTTATTGGGCAGACTCAATAATATATACGTAGTGTAGTGAACATGGCCTTGCAAATAGTAAATGCCTAATAAAAGTGATTACCATTCATATGCTATACTGTTTCCCTCATCATTTATTGTCTCATGCGTGCTCAGTCGCATCCAACTCTTTGCAACCCCCTGACTGCAGCCCACCAGGCTCCTCTCTGTCCTCGGACTCTTCCAGGCAAGAATACTACAGCAGGCTGTCATTTCCTACTCCAGGGGATCTCCCTGATCCAGGGATCAAACCTGCGTCTCTTGCATCTCCTGCACTGGCAGGTGGATTCTTTATCACTGTGCCACCTGGGAAGCCCATCTATGATCTTAGGCAATAAGGAAATTAATCCCATAATACAACCAAGGCTATGGCAGAAAAAAATCATAATACTGAAAATAAAATAAGAAGTGCTGAGAAACAGGACTTCTTTCTTCTTTCTTACTTGCTATTTCTTACTGACACTGGCAATTTCTGTCATTAACAAAAATTAGGAGAAAACAAAAGTCGTCATAATATGAGAAGTATGACAGTATATTAGAGCAAAGCAAAAAGAATATATACTTTAAAAATCTTCCCAAAGAGACCAATCTTAGAAAAATATTTTCTTTTTCTTTTCCCTTTCCCAAAACAAGAACCTGGGGATATATTTGAAACAGCACTTAGAAGTACCTCTCAAATAGGATGAGCTCAATAAATATCTGTAAAATGGGGGAAAAAAAAAAATCAATCCATTTCATTACCTATAAAAGCACTTGCTTTCAATTCATTTTTCCTCAATGAACTTCTTCACAAAGAGATGCCACGTTACAATCCCCAAGCCAATACATTACGGTCTATATATTTTTGGTTTGAATTTTAAAATATTATTTAGATATAAAATACATTACAATCAATTTTGAAAGTAATTTATGAAGACTGCTTTCAGAAAAATTTAAGTATACTTTCTCTCATTTGTCCTATCCCTAGACATTTATATGTCTTACTTAATGTATATAGTTTGGTAGCGGTCAGAGTAACCCAACTTGGAGAACTGTTAATAAGATCACTTCAGTTTTGTTTGGCTATTCTATACATGCTTCATTTCCACTCTTCTGTTTCGTTTACTTTTCATTTTCTCAAATATGTTAAATCTGAAGTAGTTATCTCAAAATGGACAAATGGGAAATGAGAAAACATCTCATAACATTTTGAGGGTATTTTTCCTTGCTCAAGATGAACTAGTTGTGCTTTTAATAGTTTTCCATTTGGTAATCAATAAAGTTCTCTGTACCTCTATATCATTAAGGACTAAAGCATAACAAATATTATGTTTACTGCTGCCTATATCTGAAACACCCAAAGAGTTTTAATATTCAAATAGCTATGAAAAGAAGAGAAGCGAAAAGCAAAGGAGAAAAGGAAAGATATAAGCATCTGAATGAAGAGTTCCAAAGAACAGCAAGAAGAGATAAGAAAGCCTTCTTCAGTGATCAATGCAAAGAAATAGAGGAAAAGAACAGAATGGGAAAGACTAAATATCTCTNACCACTGAGATTCTATCACTGGAAAAACTGACATTGTCAAGATGAACCTCTCATTAAAATAGATTAAAAACAAGGGCTATCAATTATGTATGTAATACATTTGTGTTATACATAACACATATATAATACATACGTGCACAGACTTAAAACCAACAGACAGAAGTTCCAGAGACATACTGTTCCTAAAACAATGCATAAACTACTATCATCTCCTGAATCACCATTTTCAATTGTTCAGGAAGCACTGTTATTATACAGTAATGTGCTAAAACAGAGTCTTGTGTAAGTTTTATATAATACTATGAGGATATTGCATCTTTTAATGTATTTCAAACCAGTCTTTATTAAGTTCAATGTATTATAATTTATATTCTCCTTTGTTTAACTGTCTCAAATTCTATGAACTATTTCTTTTCAAAGATTATAAATATGTCTAACAAAATTATTTTTGCTGGCTTAATCTGCTATACCCATATATGCAGAACTGGATGAGTTCCAAAGTTTGTTCTCTCTTCCTCTCTATCAACCTACAGACTCAACTTACAGACTGTCTTTTGGGAGTACTCCTCCTTTGTGTTACTATAATAAAAGAGATGATCTCTACACTCTGAGGGTACTGAACAAGAGGAGACTGCCTTCACACTCCTGGCTGAGATGAATTCTTAGATATCATACTATGTCCAAGTGGCTAGAACACAGAGGGCCCAGAAGAGAGTTCACTAAGGATATCTTATCATCACAGGTTAACTGCAACAGGAGACTCCAGGAGAGCCCTTCACAGATTCAAAACATGTGCTCCATGAGAAAGCTACCATTTGGACACCTGCCACAAAGAACAAGGCATTAATAGCCAGTCAGTATAAACCACAGAGGTAGCAAAAAATCAACAGACTACTGCAATCATAAGCCTTGTAAAGCTAAAGTTTTGCCCATTTCTTTCCAACTAAACCCTAAACGTGACAAAACCAGAAATGGGGGAGGGGAGTGGTATCTCATTATCAATCTATGGTGCTGCTGCTGCTAAGTCACTTCAGTCATGTCTGACTCTGTGCGACCCCATAGACGGCAGCCCACCAGGCTCCGCCATCCCTGGGATTCTCCAGGCAAGAACACTGGACTGGGTTGCCATTTCCTTTTCCAATGTATGAAAGTGAAAAGGGAAAGTGAAGTCACTCAGTCTAAAGAGAGAAAGACAGAATGAAAAATAACAAACCTTACCAACTTCGAGTTCCTAGGGCCAAAGTCTGACTAGTACTAGGGCAGAAGAAGAAATTTAAGTCAAATATGAGATTCAAATTTCATATTACACTAGCTTAGCGGTGGTTTGTTTTCTTTTCTTTTTTTTAATGACCAAAGAAGATTGGGATGTTAGGAAATATTCCAGTTAAGGTCTTCTACAACCCCAGTAGACTCTATACACACCATGGTTGCAGATTAAACAGCTTATCATGCAGAAAAACAGCAAGAACATAAAGAGGAAGACTAATTCAAGATACAATTCACGGGTACAACAGACTGAGAATGGCAACAATTAGAGAAAGAACAGGAAAATAAAAACGGGAAGAAAATCAATGATGATTATTTTTTTTTAATTTAGGTAAACTGAAAATCACTAGTACCAGTAATTAAAACAGAAAGCAAGAAGATAGAGTTACAAATTATGAAAATAAACTGGTTGTGATATTGAGTTCTTCTTCCACTCATCTGTTCATAAATGCAAATGTTATATATTGTAAACTTATCATGTAAAAGACCTTATTAGGGATACACGATCACAGAGCTAGTAGCCTACAGTGTTAAGACAAAATTTGCAATTGGAATAAGCATGAGAAGTATGGAATGCTTCCTCAAGTACAAAAAAAGGTTATCATAACTAGATTTACATAGTCAGAAAAGATTTCCTAAATCATGAAATACATAAGTTGAAACCTTAATGATAGATGGGAATGGTGAGAGGATGTGCGTGTGTGTGTGCATGTGTGAGCGTGTGTGTATGTATTCAGGAAAGTTTAATGTAGAAAGACAACCAAATATCTCTAGAAAGAAAACAGGCCAAATTACATTAATCACATAAAGAAATTTGTACTTTTAAGACAAGATAATTTATATAAAGATTTTTAATAAGGTTTAAATAATCAGATTTGTTTTGAAATACACGAAACATATCTGTGATAAGATGCACACAAATAAAATTTCAAAAGTTTTTGAGTTGTACATAAGGACTTAAGAATGATCTGAAAAAAGGTAATAACTCAGGGGAAATTATAGGGGCAAGAAAGAATTACTACTACATTTATGGAATGATTAAAAAAGAAAGAAAAATTTTAAAAAATGCTTGAGAAAATACAGTTACACAGACAATAAGAGAGGACCTTATGATGTCAAGAATGTCAAAGGAAGGAAAGTACCAAAAGAAGAGAGTGGTTATCAACACGAAATGCTACAGTAAAGTAAAATGGAAGTGATGACTATATGACTGAAAACTTAGTTCAGTAGAGTTAAGGAGCTAAGAGGATATCAATCAACTTTAAGGGAGTTGGATAACTTCAAGAGTAGCAAAATGTGGAAAAATAGAAAATAAAGTGTACAGATTATCCTCTCAAGAAATGGGATGGTTATGGAAAGCAGAGAGAGGCAGAAACCATAAGGTTATTATCATTACCAAAGAAAGGATTCAGTCTTTTGTAATTTAAGATAAATAAGAATTTCTAAAGCAAGGAGAAACTGCTGAAAAAATTAAAAGATTGGAAAAACAGATGATAAAACAAGAGTCTTAAAAAGGAAAAAAGAAACAAGATAAATGATAGCCTCAAAAGAGGAAGAGGAAATTCCCTCTCTAGAGATTTAGGCAATGGCTCAGAGGGTAAAGCGTCTGTCTGCAATGCAGGAGACCAGGGTTTGATCCCTGGGTCAGGAAGATCCTCCCTGGAGAAGGAAATGGCAACCCACTCCAGTTCTATTGCCTGGAAAATCCCATGGACGGAGGAGCTTAGTAGGCTATAATTCCATGGGGTCGCAAAGGGTTGGACACAACTGAGCAATTTCACTTTTCACTTTCAAGTTGAAATTACAGAATAATCTGAAGTATGAAAGAAGTTGATAGAGGTCATTGAATAACATCTAAGTAAACTAGGAAGCACATTCACTTAAGAAAGTATGAAGGTATTGGGGTGAGTTTCCAGGCTGACAATGACAAAAAAAAAAGTTTAAAAAGTAGGCACAGGATAAAAAACTAGAGATAAACAAAAGGATAGTGACAAAAAGAGCTGGTTCAATTGGAAATATGTTAAACTGAGTAGCAAAATCAGCTGGCCCAATTTTAGTCTTCTACCTAGGGATGTTCAGCAAGCCCAGAGCAAAAGTATTAATACATAAAGTGGATGATAATAAAAGCAAGAGGATGAACTATATCAGATCTTACATTTATATTTTAAATACTGACAGTTAAAGAAAACAAAGATAACACAGTTTTAAAGACTTTCGAAAACAGAAATTGCTATCATAACATTGGAAAAAGTAAAACTCTAAAGATATGATTAATGTATAACAGAACAGACTGTCATTCATTCTTAATTTAAAATCATTTAATTCTATTTGTTTCAGCATGTATCCTTCTCTTTAACAGGGTCTCAATGTGAAAAATGGTACAGCGAACAGCTTTGGTTTCCAGCTTTGAACAGAGCCACATAAATTAGTAAATTAGTAGTCATTTAAACTAAAACCAAAAAATATTTTGAGAAAATAGTTACTTTAATAACTGCAAATTTTAAAACTACTCCAAACATAATGGCTTTTTATACTTAAAAACCTTAACTATATTGTCAAATCTGTTCTAGGTAAATTAATAACTCTCTAAAAGCTGTACACATCCACTATCATGTAGGAGTTTTGGTCACTGATATAGGTTTGAGTATGTAGTAACAGGAGATTTAGAAATTCCTTTAAACATGCTGTATATAATGCAATTTTAAGATAAAAATCCAAATTACTTGACAGACTAAATGGCCCTACACAACCAAGCTTTCACCTAACTCTCCAGCTTTATACCTTATCATTAAGAAAAGCTTTGACCTTAAATATATTTGTATCCTCTGTACACAGTAAAATGCCAAGTATATAATCCGTCTTTAATAAATACTTGCTAATTACACATATGGGTAACTGCTGCTGCTGCTGCTAAGTCGCTCCAGTCGTGTCCGACTCTGTGCGACGCCACAGACGGTAGCCCACCAGGCTCCCCCGTCCCTGGGATTCTCCAGGCAAGAACACTGGAGTGGGTTGCCATTTCCTTCTCCAATGCATGAAAGTGAGAAGTGAAAGTGAAGTCGCTCAGTCGTGCCCGACTCTTAGCGACCCCATGGACTGCAGCCTACCAGGCTCTTCCGTCCACAGGATTTTCCAGGCAAGAGTACGGGAGTGGGGTGCCATTGCCTTCTCTGATATGGGTAACTATGTATTTGCAAAACTGGAGATCCTTACCTTACTTAACACTAAACTTAAAGAAAAACATGAAAAATTACTCAAGAAACAGGTTAAAAATTCCAATTTGTGTTTCTTACTTACATATAACTTTTATTAAATATGACCATAGTCTAAATTGGTCTAAATGACCATAAGCAGTTTTAACTGCTTATGTAGATAAATCGTAAAGCTATTTTACAAGAATGAAAAATTAAAAGCATAATCTGAGCATACTGAAATCAAACCCATAAAAACATTCTCAAAATAAACTTCAATACAAGAAACTTTAAAAATACACCAGATATGAGAAAAATATCTTCATTCAAAGGAATTTTTTTGTCATAATATTATATGTTAAAAAGACTATGGGCTCTGAAGTCATATAAACCTGTATACCATCTGTCCATCAGCCATCAGCCATGTGAAAATAGTACAATACAGATTTTTCCAAAACAATTTGTATGAATGATATGGAAATCCAAATCTCACATAAATGAGCACTAATACAAAGGGATGATTTAAGGACCATGTAATATAAGTAGATCAGAGTGAAATATTTTAAGTCACAAACTTGAACCAGAAAATTAAATTTAAATGTTAAACTTTAAAAAGAAACCAAACACAAACCCACATATTCTTAGCCCTGTAATCCAGGAAACCACAACTACCACAATTTTCCCTTTTTATACAACAGTGACTAAATAAACTTCTACTGTATCATTTATATATCAAGAGGTATAGAGCTTTACTTTGTCTTATTCTCATAGATTATTTCCAGAGATTGTCTGCCAGTAAGACATACTAATAAAATGCATGACTAGAAAGGAAGTTAATTTGTTATTATGTAATTATTTGATTAAAAACATTATATTGGCTCTATAAAAACTCAATTATTTTATTCTGTTAAATAATACAATTTCCATTAATAACTGAGTATAGAATAAAAGGAAAATAGTAAAAATTAACTCTGTCTAGGCAAGGCTATGGTTTTTCCAGTGGTCATGTATGTATGGATGTGAGAGTTGGACTATAAAGAAAACTAAGCACCAAAGAAATGATGCTTTTGAACTGTGGTGTTGGAGAAGACTCTTGAGAGTCCCCTGGAATGCAAGGAGATCCAACCAGTCCATCCTAAGGGAAATCGGTCCTGGGTATTCACTAGAAGGACTGATGTTAAAGCTGAAATTCCAGTAATTTGGCCACCTGATGCGAAGAGCTGTCTCATTTGAAAAGACCCTGATGCTGGGAAAGATTGAAGGCAGGAGGAGAAGGGGACGACAGAAGATGAGATGGTTAGATGGCATCACCTAGTCAATGGACATGAGTTTGGGTAAACTCTGGGAGTTGGTGATAGGCAGGGAGGCCTGGCATGCTTTGTGGTTCGTGGGGTTCCAAAGAGTTGGATATGACTGAGCGACTAAACTGAACTGAACTGATTTAAAGAGAAATGAAATTCACTAACTAGAGTAAGTTTTCATGGACTATAAAATTGAGAAGATTGATAGTTGATAAGTATAAAGGCATCTCAAAATATTTTATAGGAAATTATTTACCACTTGGATAATTTTGTTCTAGGTATGCAATTTCTTTAATGCATAGTCCTCGAAAAAGATGAAGTCTTGATTTAGCAAAATTTTCCAAATTGGTCAGTGTATATATATTTATCATTTATGTGTACATACCACCTAACATGATTTACATTTTAAGCTAGTTGTGTCCTCAAGGATAAATGGATTTTATTTTGATATAACCCAATGAACCAATATTATTTAAAATTTTATTAACCTTACTGTTTTATATTTATTCTTTAAAAATCAATTCTTACAGGTACAAAAATATTTATCCTACTCTAATGAATAGACTGATATTCCTTAGGGTACAGACTGCTTGCTACAAGAATTCCCTATAACATATAATTAAACATGAATCTAGCTTTCCCAGTGCTTTACCTTTTGAAATTATAACTTGGGGGCTTATCCTGGTCAGTGCAGTAACTAGGACAGAGTACTTTCTGCCGTTTTCCAGAAAGAGTTTTAACATACTGAATTCACAGCCAACCACCTTTAGTTAATTCTTTTCTTGACTAAGCAGAGCAAAATGAATGGTTGCAACATTTACTTTTGCTTTCAGCTTTCATTTAAGGTGCATATCTTAAACACAATCAGAATCATGACAAATTAGATGTAAAATCTGACTGAAAAGCGAGAAGGATGCCTTCAAGATTTCTGGCCTTACAAAACTGGAAGGATGAAGCTGCAATTAAAATGAAGGCTGTGAGAGAAGCAGATTTTGAGGCCAGAAACATCAGAATATTTAAAATCATATCTAATTCTAACATACTTATTAGATACACATGTGATATGAAGTGGGAAGGTGCATCATTAGTCTAGAGCCCAGATGAAAGGTCCAGATTGGATATAAACATTTGGTAGTCATCAAAGAACATATGGTTATTTGAAATCATGACAATGACTAAGATCACCAAGGCAGTAGCAATGTAAAGAAAAAAGGAGAGAGTGGTCCGAGGACTGAGCTCAGAGAAATGAGAAGAAACTAACAAAGGAAACTCAAGGGTGCAATCGCTAGGTAGACGTAAGCTGGATGGAGAAAGAAGTTTTTCAAAGAGGCAGTGATCACTATGTCAAATGCTACATACAGATTGTATATGAAGATAAGAACTGAGAATTGACCACTGAATTATCATCATTAAAGTCACCAGTAACCCTGACAACAACAGTGTTCCTGGAAGGATGAGGTCAAAATCCTTATTAAAATAGTTTTTAAAGAAAAATGGGAGGAGAGAAAAGGGAGACAGCACAACTATGGACAGGTAGTTTGAAGCATTTTACTGTTAATAGCCTGGTAACCGGAACAGGCGGTGTGATAAAGAGAATATGCCTTTTTTTTTGAACACTGGAGAAATAACAGTATGTTTGTAGGCTGAGAAAAAAGAATAGACAAGGAGAGGGGAACTGATAACCCAAGAAAGAAGAAAGAATCTCTAGAAAATATCTTCAGTACCCCAGAAGGCATGGAATCTAGAATAAAAGTAAAGGATTGGCCTTTCCTAGGGGCAGGGACAGTTTATCAAAATAAAAGAAAATATAGACCATATAGGTACTGAAATAGGTTGCTAGATCTAATGGTGGAAGCTTGTGAAATTTTGTTCAGTTACTTTTTTTTCATCAGTGAAATAGGAGGGTGAAATCATCAATCCAGCATGACAAGATATTCTGTAATTGATACTTAAATTCATCATATATTGCGGGGCCTCCTGCTTAGTTACTAAAAAAAAAGTTAAAATGTTACACAAACGAAGGAAGTTGGGGTTATTTTCAGCATTCACAGCCTATTTCAATTACTCTATTTCTCTAAACCATGCCCTAATATAAACAGAGCTAACCCTTAGTGATCTCTACCCTATGCAAATACATGTTCCTCTTTTGTAAACTGTCAACTTTCAATATTACTCATTTCAATTCGACGACTTCATTGTCATTGTACACATTCTAAGTATCTAAAATAAACATACTGCTCTAAAGATTTGGCCCATAATATTCAATAATTCTGGAATTAAAATTACCTTTTGCAAAACGTTTCTCATTTCATGTTTTACTATAGCATTTAGTATTTTTATACACTCAAAGGTGTGACATTCTAAATACAAAACTGAATTTACTCAATACCATAACATTCACTAGTATTTTATATTTTATATAAAGCAATTTCCAAATCAATATGATTTTAATTACACTTATTTTCCTCAAAGGAGCATTCACACAAAACAAAATCATATATACTGTTGTTTTTGTTATCATAGTATTAGATAAACCTAAAATATTTAATATGTATATAATATTTAAGATGTAAGGATACTGAATGCAGAATTAAGCTTATACACTAGTTATAATAAGATATAGGCAAATAATAAAAAAGAATTTTACCATAATGTCAATGAAGAATTTCTGTGATGACTCACAGAAAATATGAATACTTATTAAGAAATGTAAAGTAATAAATCGTGACCCCCTAAAAGACACTCTTCATTAACACTACATCAGTAAATTTTCTTAGATCTTCCATGGAAGTTGCATGAACCAAAATTCTTAAGGTCTTCACAGAACCAATTGAAAATTTAAGCAAAAAACAAGCCTTATGAATCATCATGTATTTTATTAAATATCTAGTTTTACCTTCCATACACTATGACTTTTTTCTGACTAATAGGAAAAGAATTTTCAGAAGTCTTAGTATCCTGAAAAAGATCATGAAAGCGAGTATTAAATATTCCACATGCCACTTGATTTATTCCTATTGAAGCTCTGATCCATATTTTTAATGTACAATGAAGAAAGAGGGACTCACCAATTACGTTAACTTTTAAGTCTTAATACAAATAAGCCCACATGCTGCAGATGAGGTTTAATCTAGTTAAATATTATAAAATCATGCCCCTAGTTTTTATCCCAACTATATGGGTTAAAAACAAACAAACAAAGCTCTGCATATATTCAGGGGTATGAAAGAACATATTTTTAGGCTATGCAAGTAAAAATATCCACATAGGTGAGACTTGAAGGCCACCACAGAACCTTCGTAAGTCCATTAACCAAAAGAGGCGATTTGTTGAAAACTCATTTCAAATTATAACAACAAGTATCATTTGTAATTATCTACTAAAAATATGAACCTATATAAAAAGGCATTTGTAAAGTCTGAAAGAATACATACCAAATTATTTATAGTAAGTATCCTAAAAGATGAGGAGAGGCTAACTAGCTTTCTTTGTATTACTTGCATTTTTATAATTAGTTATTAAGAGAAAAAAATAATTTTGAAAAAAATCCTTAGAGCAAAGTTTCCTTTTTACTACCCCATTAATATAATTTATTTTACATTAGAGTCTCTGCTTTAAACATAGTATTATTAAATGTAACAAACATGAGAAGAAGAGATTAAAAAAAATAAGTCATAAAATGCTTATTATATGTCAGGTATTATGTAAAATGGTTTTATATTTTTCCCTTTGTGATATCTACACTAGTATCTTAGATCTATGCAAGAGGAACTAATCACACACAGATGAGAAAATCAGAGGTCCAAGAAGATTAAAAGATTTGACCAAAACCATACTAGTTCAGTGGCAGAGCTTGGATTCAAACTCTGCTCTGTTTGACATCACATGTTCTCTAGGAGTCTTGTATTCCACCTTATATCTCCAGAAAACATTAAAAAGTACTGATATGGCTGGACAATTCCTTAATAAACTCTACTGTAAAATATCAAAGCATATTATCTTCATAAAAACTTTGATTATAGTAAGCACTATCATAGGGATTTGACTAGACCTTACTAACCTTAAGACTACAGTTTAACAAATCTCTAGAGCAGTGGTTATATATGATGTAAAATCCAAAAGGCAAATCGTACAATGCTAAACAGAATAACTGAATGATTTCATGTAAATAACTTCATAGATAAGGCAAAAATTCAAACTCTTTTAATGTCTAACAGCAATATAAAGATGGGAAACATATAGACGACACCAAGAGTACTATGTTTACAGAGGTCTGGTCAGAATAGAAAACGTGCTTCATGTCTCTATTTTGCTTAATTAGTACATTTGTGCTTTCAATTGTAAAACTGAAATCTGAAGGATTTCCAGATGAATAGGGGGAATTATCAATCCATAAAAAATATCTATTTCTCAGTGCTGGGTCAAATGTGGCAATTTGGTAAACCTTACCTAAATTCTGCATACTGTGTTTTTGAACTCAAATTAATAAGCAGTCTGATGCAGAGTGTTATAGAATAACAGTAAACAAATAGGTTCATCATTTTTTAACTTTCTATATGACATATTTTAACCTTCACTATCTTATTTTCCTCAACTAAAAAACAGATATAAAAAATTCCTGGCTACACTGATATTTAAGTATAGTGATGTAACATCTAATTATGTCATGATTAGTAAACTACTTTTATGTATTACTGACTTATAATAAGTTTTAGTTATACAGTTTTAGACTTTTAAAAACAGGACTATGACTTTTCCCAGTAATGGTCACAGAGATAGTTTAAATACATACATAAAAGAATTCAGAGCCTGGCTCTTTAAAAGATACTGAAATTACTAAATGTTATTTGAAACAATTCCTGAACATAAAATACCTTCAAAATTTTCCTCTAACAGAATTGTATTTGTCCTGCATATTTTTAGTCAAAAAATGTACACAGTCCTTAATTATTTATCCCTTTCAGTTACCTAAATTATCTCCCTCACATTATAGAGTTTCTACTTATTTTCAATGCAGTCTGTTGAAGCATTTGAAAAGTTTTCAGAAATTTTTTGATAAAAGCAGTATTTTTAAAAATTCAAAAATAACTGTTCAAGAAACCTGAAACATGATTTTACAGTTGAGTATTTTATCATAAAAGGGCAATGTGTATTGAAGTTCGCTTTAAATGGTTTTATAAATTGTATACAGACATAGAAGCTCCATGCTTTTTCTATTAATATCTATATATTTCCTAAAAAATACCATTTTCAGTTAATTATTTATTTTACTAAATCATTTTTGGCTATATCTAATATATTAGCATTATTATTTCTTAACAAAAATACAATATATGTAACTACTATTCACATTCACACTCATCTGTCAAACTGTATGCTGCTTACTTGCAGATCTCATTAATTTTCACAAACTCCAGAGAATAAGTTAGTTACTAAGAGAGATCCCAAGTAGATCATTTTAATGGCAAACAGATTTTTTGCAAAGGCTGAAAACAAGAATTTACAAAGTAAAGGGTCTGTCAGCATCCTAAGCCCACCAGTGAAAGACTGTGAAATAAAAGTAGCAGTCTTCCACTGTAAAATTACTAATCCTAGTAATACAGTACATTAAACATGCCATTTGAGATACATGCCAATGGAAACTGCCACATATGGCATATCTAGCTTATTATCACAGTTTGTGTTTTCACATCTAGAGTCACTCTAGTTTTTAAACAAGATGTCAAATATACCAGCGTAGCTAAAAATATGATAAAGCTTTCAAAGGAACGTACCCTTCTTTAAACAGAATAGGTACATACTTCAGAAGAAAGAATGTCAAACATTACTGTAACAAAACATGGCTGGAAATTTTCACTGAAAATATACATGTAAATGTAAAATAGAGGATTATCTTAAAGGAAGAATTCACGAGATGTTAAATTTAATGTCACAATTCACATACCCAAAGTTTCTTCACAAACTTTCTCAGAGAGAACTGTATTGGTTCCGCAATGTATGCAGTCATCTTACCTATATTATCTATCCCTTAAAGAACAAGTTATGTTACCATATCATGATATGTGTATCAATTTGAAGGCAATGAGACTCTGCTTATGCGTCCTTTTTACACTGAAATCAATCTTGAGTTACACAACTGGTATTATTGAATTATGAACAGCACTTAAATAAAGATTACACAGTGAATATTTTTGTTTCAAATTCCCATCTGGTGCTTAATGTCACTTCAGCTGTTCAATTTTTTAATGTTTCTCTACACAACTAGCCAATAATTCCACAAATAAGTATAAATGCTAGACAAATTTTAATCTCATTTTCTAAATGTAAAACAGTGCCATATTTTTCACAATCACTTTTTAAACTCATCTGGAGTTGATAGATTATCAATTAAGACTGATTCTTATATGAAATAAACATGTATTAATGATGGAGAATCCTGCTGAATCTCAATAATCAACTGAAATTCCAAACAAAATAATTACACAACAGAGAATCAACTAACAATGAGTAAAGAGCTTCAATTTTTTCATTGACATAACACACACCAATGTCTATCACATACCAAAACTTCAGTGTTTGAACACTACCAAAAGTTAAAATTCACACATTAAAAACGCATACGTTGTACAAATCACTAATTTTCATCAAATTAAAAATAAATGTTCATATACCAAGAGAGCTAGAAACTAGGCCTACATATTCATATAATTTAAGGAAGGTGAAAATTTTTATCAGCTATATGATTCTAAATAGTTATTAATCAAAGGCAAACTAGTTTTAAAAAAAAAACCCACTTGAGTCACTAACTTTAAATGCACCGGTGTAGACAACAGGTTACATAAATGTGAATGAATGTGAAAAACCAATTCCTATCTCCAGAGCATTCCTGAATACAGCAAAACATTCCTCACTGACATTTTGCATTCACTGGGTCCCACACCTTTTTCCTCTACCCTCAGCACATAGTAGCGTAATAAAAGACAGCTTCTATGTTTTCTAAATTTCTTTTCTGTATCACTAGTTGTCTCACCCTTCCCTCACTCCTTTTAGTCTTCTCTTTAATTCTACTTATAAAGCTGAGGCAGACTCTCTAGTCTACTACCCTGCTTTCAGATAACTAAGGCAATCCTTCTGCCACCATGCAAATATCACTATTCACATTTAGAGAAATATTATATTTTAATTATAGTACTCTGTCATTCATTTAAAAAACATAGTAGATGTATTTTTTTCTTTAAAATATTTCTTGCTCATGAATGTCCCCAAAATGAATATTCTTCAATCACACTCTTCTCTTTTACATTTGTAATATGTTTTCTCTTATCTGTACAATTAATGACAGTATCTCCCTATTCCCACTCCTTCCCCACAGCAATATCTACTTTTTATCCCAGTAATATCAAATAACTTTTGGATTCCTGAATATACCAGGGGTATTTTTCATAATTTCGTCACTATGTATACAGTCTCTGCTTCAAGTGACCTTCCACTCCTGTCTACCAGGCAAATTAAAATTCAACCTTCAAAACTCTGTCAGCTCCTGTTTTGAAGTCTTTTTTGAAGTATACCCTCTTCTCTCAAAATCTTGTCACTGACAGAGGCAGTTTCTACTTCCAGACATAATTCTATCATTACACAGTTATCAATTTTCACTATAACCGGATATTTATCTTTGTTGTTTCTTATTGCTCCCCTGCTTGAGAGTAATCTGCAGAGAATTGTGTATTTAGTCTCAACTCCAGAGGGAGCACGTAAATGTCCACCAGAAAGTTAAAATCTGGCCATAGTGGCAGGAAATGCAGGGGAAGCAGTCAAATAAAGAAATATTTAAGAGTTACTTTAATCCATTACTCTTCATGAATTTTAAAAATAAACTGAATTTTATAAATATGTGGGAAGATCCCCTGGAGGAAGGCATGGCAACCCACTCCAGTATTCTTGCCTGGAGAATCCCATGCACAGAGGAGCCTGGTAGGTTATAGTCCACAGGGTTGCAAAGAGTCATACACAACTGAAGCAACTTAGCACACACACACGCAATGGGCTAAGCATGAAATGAAATATATTTATTTACTAAATCTTCGAAGTTTCACTGGTTTACTGTAGTAAAAATGAAACAATCTATTATTATGAGATGAACACTAATTAATTCTGTTTAAGAAAGCATTTAAAAGACTTTGAAGAAAACCATATTTAATAACTTTCCTAAAATTTTAATTTCAAATAAAGTATACAAGTTAGTCAAACTCAAAACGTATAAATTCCAATCTACTACAACAGCTGGTATGCTTTTCTCATGAGTAAAAAGAATTTTAGTCCAGCTTCTAAAAGTTGTAATATAGTTATACCTTTACTTCTCCACTACAGGGGGGGGGGAAAGAGATATTAAAATATATTTTTAAAAATTTACTAATCCTATTTTTAATAATGTAATCTTAATTTAGTGGTTAGTAATCTTTGATCTTCAAAGTATCTTAAGAAAAGTGATCAGTAGATTATTCCTTACCACATAGGTAGCCATGTGGCAAAGTATGATGTAATATAACTGACATCTTATACACAGGTACTTTTTAATATTCTATTAATAAATAAATGTTAGTTAAGCTTGTGTTTCTTAAGACAGTATTTTTAAATTAATCTTCATCTGGGAGATGGCTCTGAAGTACTGTAATATTGGCTTTCACTTTTCTTTACAGAAGACAACATGCTAAATAGAAAATGAAATTCTACTCTTCTTTCTTAAGACCTAGTCTATATTTATCTTAATATGTCTATAGCCATTTCTTAGCTGATTGATTTTTGAACTCATTACTTATCCAAAATCAGATTTTTCTCACACACAAACTCATTACTTATTCAAAATCAGGTTTTTCTCATACACATACCCCTAAGAAACTAGAAATACAATAAACTACTAAAGATGAATTGCCTTCTACACCCATTATATTGATACTATCCTATTAAACTAGAAATATAATGAAAACCTGAAGGTTGCTTCTACATCCAAAACACTCACAGATGAAGCCTCAGACTGGTCATTCATTCAATCACACATTCACTCATTCGTATTTCAAATGCCACAGATGTTTAAAGCACTGAGTTACATGCTGAACATATAGCAAGGATGTAGGATGACAAATTTTTTCATATCAATGAAGCTTAATGCTATTAGTCTACTAAAGTAAGTAAAGACTATGACAAAATGTTTTGTTTTAATTTAAATCCATAAAGGAAAAATACCTTCAAAATCACATTAAGTAACTTCTGTAATTATGTTAGAAAGTAGTCCTTAAGCCTATAATGAAATGCAAAGAGCATCAGAATTCTAATTAACCAAGAAGTGGACCAATTTAATGAAATGGGTAGACAAAAAAGAAAATAATTATGTTTTAAAATTAATAACTACTTTATTATATATCTTACTTTTACTTAGATTGCCTTAAAATTAGCCTCATGTCTATTTCTTAATCATAATACTCTGTCCTTTTAAAACCAACTGTTATGAATACCTAGCCAAATATGCAATACTGAAGGAAATTTTGTAAGTCAAAAATATGGAAAATATATATATCCTTGAAAGCAGAATTTGACTTAGAAAGTCTACATTTTTTTAGCAAAGCCAATATTCAGTTTAACCAAAAGTGAAGAAATTAAAAAGTTGAGATGAGGAACAAAGGAAGGGGGAAAATAAGAAGAAAAGAAGGAAAAGAAAGGACTTTGGAAATGAAGGAAAGTAACAAAAGTTGTAGAAATCAAATCACCCCAAATACTGTAACTTTCAAGCAATACAATTTTGAAAATACAGAAAATGACCAGTATATATTCCAGGCAATATAATCTATCATATCATTTGTTTTTTAATATATGGTAAAGAGGATCTGTCTTTGGCCTTAAGAATATACCAAATCAAAATCAACAACAATTACTGTAAAATAACTACTGTGCTTTCAACTTAGTATAAAAAAGTGGGGGTGGAGAGTGTATTTATTTTAAAACTAGGTGAGAGAAATGGTGACATATCCTCAGAGTCATATTCAAAAAGAGGAGGGAAAAAAAAGGGGGAAAGCAAAAAGAGAATAAACTACCTACTAAAACTGTACCACAAATTCAAAATCGTATTTAAAAGTTGAGGACAATTATTGGCCTATTATCACTCTTTGTATCTTGGTTTTCTCAACTGTTAAATAAAGAATCTGGAAAGGATCACACTTAAGTGCCATTTCTTTCATCTAGTTCCACAATTCCATAATTTTTCCAGTTCCTTTAAATGAAAAAATAAAAAGCCTCTTTGATACTCCTAAGCCCCTTCAATACTCACTAAATCACTGCCAGAAGATGCCATATAATATTAAAAAAAAAAACCTAAGGAGACAGTAACAATTAAGAACAATATTTTAGGATGATGTAAAACATACCCATAGTCCTTTACAAAGAAAAGATGCTTTGTCATAATTTTAATTCATAATGACCAAAGGACACCTGGACTCATAGGAAGTATCTATAAATACATATAATAATTAATAAGAGAAAAACTTCCAGACAGATTTCATAGTGAAGAATGAAACTAGACTTTTTTAAAAAGTACTTTCCTGGCTTAAAAAATTAACTAGTCTTAGAAAAATAACAACATAGGATTTATACAAAGAATAAAACTATGTGTCTAAGTGAACCATCTCCAAGTGTAGGCTCAATTGCGCCCAACACTAACTCCTTCAAAAACAAGTATTTCAAAAATGAACATGACCAAAATTGAAAAGCTGCAGTTATTCAAAAACATTTAGCAACATAAAAAAATATACACCGAATTCTCTACTATTCTGTGTTAATAGAGTGCACTACCCCATTCCTTCTATTCTATCCTTCTAATTACTAAATCTTAAAGTCACTGCCCTATCTAAGTACTAGGATAGCAAATTATTAACAATTTAAATGAAGGCAACTTTCTTCCACAATGATTTCCAAAAATTCAATCAACACAGTATTATTTATTATATCTTAGAAGAAATGCAGGATTTGAAGTCTATTTAATTAATAAGTTCATTATGTGAAAATTTATCCTACAAATGAATTATGGGGTCTTCAATGAGTAACTGTTTTCAAAAATTGTTAAAAAAGAAAAGTTACTCTTCAAAGTTTCAAAAAGTATGCCAAGCATCCCAAGAAAAGTAAGAAACACTACAGTCTGAAACTTAAACATTACTGAGTTCAGAATAAAGTTCACTGGATATTGAAAATATACTGAACATCAGTAAGACATAAAACAGGTCTTGAAATAAGAAAAATATTAATTTTAAAAGTATCAATTACTAAATGAGTATAAGAATAATTTAAAAAATGTTTTATTTTCCACACCAAATAATCTTACCTGAATCATTTTGCTGTTAAAAAACTCAAGATATTGATCTCATTTTTCATCTGGTCCTGTCAACGATGCTATGACAGGCCCTGCAGGAAGCAGCAAAAGATCAATGATGGAGTGTAGATATTATGTGTTTTCATGATCAAGTATGTCATGGAAAAGGATATCCATATCGTGGTTTGAAACTTAGCAATGTTGAAAATATCTCAAAAAGTTTGTTTATGTACATAATATTCTTTTTTTCTACTTTGTAGTCTTAAAATGTTTATTCTTATTAAATATCTGCTTTATCAAAACATCTTACATGTGAAATTTTAAAGAATATATTGATGAGAATTAATAAAATAACATTCCACAATATAAAAAATAAAAAATCTTGATTAAAAAGTAAAATATGTTTAAAAGTGGAAGAATGATACTCTCCACTTCTAGAGATGATTATTTTAATCATCTTTCCCACAATTACTATAATTACTAATAAATTACCAATTATTCATAACCAAATTAAGATAAAATTTAAAAGTCTTTTTTTCTTACAGACAGTAACTTCAGAATCAAATAGTTACTGGCCAGTCTCATAAAAATTCCTTCAAGATAAGTAAAGGGGTTCCAAAAATCTGCAAACTCCAATACTTAATTACTCTTGAGTAATTGACAATTTAAGAGTCAATGGATACCAAAAAATTTAACTTAGTGAGACTAACAAAAAGTCAAAATAATGAAACTGCTTCACAAAGAATCCAAACTACATTTCAAAATTCTGAATTATTTTAAAATGGTATAGCATTTTGCCAGATTTAAGAACTGTTTTCTGTGCAAAGGCCAACTGATAAACAGGACTGTGATGAAATATCTAACTAATGCGAATACTATTCGAACATACAGGAAAATTCTGTGTGTGTCACAGAAGCATACTATCTAACTTTCAAATAGATCAATAAATTGAAAACAAAAGAAATGAATGACAGACTTTTTAAAAGTTGTTATTATAATCAACTTTTACTTTACTTATAATAAATTGTGGTCAAAAACCATTTCGACAGCACTCCTATATTAAGCTAAAACATCCTAAAAACATTTTTAACATACTATTCCTGTCTTGTTTATTGGAACACATCAAAACACTCAGCAAAGTCTGTTTGTCAAAGTCCCTAACATGCTAAAAAGATACTACTTAATTTTACATAGGTTCTCTTATAAAATAAACAAATGTTAATTTAGGATAATAATTTTAAAAGAACTCCAATGTACTTCCACTTATTTCCATTCACTTATGATTTGAAAATATACCTGTGTAACAAGTAACTTTAAATAAATTTTAACTTAAGGTTATTTGATTTGTATTTCTACACCTAAAGTGCCCCTCCCCTTTTATGTAGATTCTATCAGATTCATGGAAATCATTTTAGCTGCAAATATATCCATATAAAAAGTGGAAAAGTTGATATCGTATCTTTAAAGAACAGGATGAAGAAATTTCACCAACCTAAGCATCAAAAGCACTGAAAAGCACTGCTTCATTTCTTGCATGTTACGGTTTATACCATGACACTTCAGTCTCTGAGGGTCAGCTTAATTAAGCTCCATAGCAGCTGCAGTGCAACGTGAGACACACACTCCTGCAGTTCCCACCAGTCCAGTCCAATTACCTGTAGTATTCCAGCACTGGACAAGTGACAACCAACCTCTTCTCTCTAGTCACTTGCTCCCACTGGTCTACTGATAAATGTTAGAACAAACTAACCTCTTTTTGGAAAAGACTGCAAAGCTGAATGCACCTGCTGCAGGCTGCAATGATGAGTCCCAGAGAGATGTTTGTCAGTCAGATCTCTGCAGATGTTGTTTAACTTTATGCTAGAGCTGCATCCAAAGATGGAAATGAGATGGCAATCAAGCACAAGTCTCCCACCCTCACCCCCCCCCCAATTTCATTCTGAAAAGCTGCACTTGCTCATAAAAGTTACCCTTTAAAATACAGCTCCACTAAACTGGAAATAACTGAGACTAAACTCTGTGGCAAAAACACATATGTATCAATAAATGGTGCTGGGAAAACTGGACAGCTACACGTCCAGAATGAAATCAGAATACTTCCTAACACCATACACAAAAATAAACTCAAAATGAATTAAAGACCTAAATGTAAGACCAGAAACTATAAAACTCTTAGAGGCAAAACACTCGATGACATAAATCAAAGCAAGATCCTCTATGACCCACCTCCTAGAGTAAGGAAAGTAAAAACAAAAGTAAACAAGTGGGACCTGATTAAACTTAAATATATACACACATATATATATGTATATATATATAGTACTGAATTTTAGTTAACAAGTGGCATAACTGTGTTCAGCAAATGTTACTTATAATATTTAAGAGGAAAACTAATTCTTTTAAGCCAGAGCAAAACAAAAGAACAGAACTATAAAAAGACATGTTTCCAACTGGTGGTTTATAGCTTGGTTTCTAGTGATACCACACACTCCTTAGAATTCCCAAGACACAGATCGTTTTTCCTCGTTGCATATTACATGAAACATCTTCAATACACAAATATTGAACTATTTTACCAATTGTGTTCATTATTTTTAGACTATTTTGACATCCTTTGGGGGTGATATTTGCAAGGCAATTTTGCTAGACGTACTGTATCACTTTACAATGTCAAAAATTTTAAATGAACTATTTTTCCAAAATCTAGAAGGTTTCAAATAGCAAAATTCAAAGTGACATTGTGCTATACTAATTCATGAAAACAATGACTCTATAAATTGATGGTATTCCATAACCTACTACATGGAAGATAGAAGATATAATAACATCAGGGTGAAATTTTAAAAAGAATCAAATTAAATGAACAGCTAACATTTTTAATGCTGATTCAATCTTTCTAAAAAATTTCATAACACAAAACATTTGCTTTCATGAGTTAAGTATAAAAATTATATCTTTCAGAAACTACAATTTTAATACAGATGTGCTATGTCACTAACATTCCTTTATATGTTGAGTTTTCCTATTACTTAAAATAAGAAATAACATCTTAAAAATACAACAAATTTTCAGACAGATATTAACGTATAAGTGAAAGCTATGGTTCCTCCTACAACTGAGGATATAGAGAGATAAAATATAAAAAACCCACTACAGTAAGTAGTATGACAAATACAAATATCACAACTTTAAAGAAAAAAACGTTATGTGTTAGCAACTCTTTGACAATACTAAAACCAAAACAGCAAAATGTAATTGACAGCTATCATTATTAAATTCAACAATACTGCAATTTATACTTTTTCTACTTCTTATAATTATATTTACCTACTAATTTTGCCTTAAAACATACGCCAATAAACTTCTAAGATGCAAAGCATCTTAGATCAAAGAAAAGAGTATAGACTGCAACTTTCAGAGGCTATAACAAAAGTATTCATTCATCTTGTACTACTAATACGATAATACTCTTCCTTCAACAATGTAAACAAAATAAGTGATCTATTTTAAACTTCACAAACTCCTCTTATTTCTAAAAGAATGATCATTCTTACACAATCCCAGTCCTAAAGGTTAAATTGGCCAGTGAATGTTCCCCCTGTCAAAATTAAGGCAATGTGGGGTTATTTCCTTCACTAAAAAAAAATTTCACTTACATTCTGCTTTTTCTTGATTTTTAAAGATTTTACATATAAATGGTTTGTGATTTTTTATATAAGTACCACCCAAGTTGGACTGAGATAAAATTACGATGCAATAAAATCTAGGGATAATGAGTTCAAGTTTTAAAAGGACCAAAAAAAGTAAGTAATTTATATTATAGGTGATCCAGTTTTATAACCACATTTATGAAAACAGTCTAAAACACACACACACAAACACACACACACAAATATATGCTAAGATTATAAGAGAATTCCTGTTTGGTAAATGAATATCTCGGGTCATATAATAGAATAAGTAAACTATGAAGTATTCTAAAATCGTGAAAATGTTTATTTTACATACACTATATTATTCCCAATGAATAATGTATTCAATAAACTTTTCCAATTACCTGCTTGAATCATTCATTAAATAATTTTAACTGATAAAATCAATCTACTTATTAAAAAACCTAAACAATCACATCTTCAGATGTCAAATAAAGGAATAAAATAATACCATCCTATGACCATCCTGAAAATGCATACAGTAATTTATTTCCCAAAATGAGAAAGCTGTTTTTTATTAAAAGGTAATAACTTTGAGTAACCTAATTATAGAAAGGCTACATAAATAAGTCAAATTAGGTTGCTTTAAACAAGTAAGAATAAAAGATATATTCACAAGTCACAGGTTGTAAGTATTTCATAAGATTTAGATTTTTAGAAATAGATAAATGAATTGCACACCACTGCAAAAAGTCAAATGAATCTACTCATAGACCTTTTTTCCGATTACAGTAACTGATAAATGTACTTTACAATTCTCATCATACAATTCCCCCAAATATTTAATATATGGGCATGCTAAAATACACAATGTAATATATGGTTCTATAATTCCAAATTCATACCAATGAAAGTACAAAAATGTTTTCTTCATCTCAACCATAAATATAAAAAAATCACTCAAAAAACAAGGTTGCTTAAGATATTTTAAANGGAAAGTAAAAACAAAAGTAAACAAGTGGGACCTGATTAAACTTAAATATATACACACATATATATATGTATATATATATAGTACTGAATTTTAGTTAACAAGTGGCATAACTGTGTTCAGCAAATGTTACTTATAATATTTAAGAGGAAAACTAATTCTTTTAAGCCAGAGCAAAACAAAAGAACAGAACTATAAAAAGACATGTTTCCAACTGGTGGTTTATAGCTTGGTTTCTAGTGATACCACACACTCCTTAGAATTCCCAAGACACAGATCGTTTTTCCTCGTTGCATATTACATGAAACATCTTCAATACACAAATATTGAACTATTTTACCAATTGTGTTCATTATTTTTAGACTATTTTGACATCCTTTGGGGGTGATATTTGCAAGGCAATTTTGCTAGACGTACTGTATCACTTTACAATGTCAAAAATTTTAAATGAACTATTTTTCCAAAATCTAGAAGGTTTCAAATAGCAAAATTCAAAGTGACATTGTGCTATACTAATTCATGAAAACAATGACTCTATAAATTGATGGTATTCCATAACCTACTACATGGAAGATAGAAGATATAATAACATCAGGGTGAAATTTTAAAAAGAATCAAATTAAATGAACAGCTAACATTTTTAATGCTGATTCAATCTTTCTAAAAAATTTCATAACACAAAACATTTGCTTTCATGAGTTAAGTATAAAAATTATATCTTTCAGAAACTACAATTTTAATACAGATGTGCTATGTCACTAACATTCCTTTATATGTTGAGTTTTCCTATTACTTAAAATAAGAAATAACATCTTAAAAATACAACAAATTTTCAGACAGATATTAACGTATAAGTGAAAGCTATGGTTCCTCCTACAACTGAGGATATAGAGAGATAAAATATAAAAAACCCACTACAGTAAGTAGTATGACAAATACAAATATCACAACTTTAAAGAAAAAAACGTTATGTGTTAGCAACTCTTTGACAATACTAAAACCAAAACAGCAAAATGTAATTGACAGCTATCATTATTAAATTCAACAATACTGCAATTTATACTTTTTCTACTTCTTATAATTATATTTACCTACTAATTTTGCCTTAAAACATACGCCAATAAACTTCTAAGATGCAAAGCATCTTAGATCAAAGAAAAGAGTATAGACTGCAACTTTCAGAGGCTATAACAAAAGTATTCATTCATCTTGTACTACTAATACGATAATACTCTTCCTTCAACAATGTAAACAAAATAAGTGATCTATTTTAAACTTCACAAACTCCTCTTATTTCTAAAAGAATGATCATTCTTACACAATCCCAGTCCTAAAGGTTAAATTGGCCAGTGAATGTTCCCCCTGTCAAAATTAAGGCAATGTGGGGTTATTTCCTTCACTAAAAAAAAATTTCACTTACATTCTGCTTTTTCTTGATTTTTAAAGATTTTACATATAAATGGTTTGTGATTTTTTATATAAGTACCACCCAAGTTGGACTGAGATAAAATTACGATGCAATAAAATCTAGGGATAATGAGTTCAAGTTTTAAAAGGACCAAAAAAAGTAAGTAATTTATATTATAGGTGATCCAGTTTTATAACCACATTTATGAAAACAGTCTAAAACACACACACACAAACACACACACACAAATATATGCTAAGATTATAAGAGAATTCCTGTTTGGTAAATGAATATCTCGGGTCATATAATAGAATAAGTAAACTATGAAGTATTCTAAAATCGTGAAAATGTTTATTTTACATACACTATATTATTCCCAATGAATAATGTATTCAATAAACTTTTCCAATTACCTGCTTGAATCATTCATTAAATAATTTTAACTGATAAAATCAATCTACTTATTAAAAAACCTAAACAATCACATCTTCAGATGTCAAATAAAGGAATAAAATAATACCATCCTATGACCATCCTGAAAATGCATACAGTAATTTATTTCCCAAAATGAGAAAGCTGTTTTTTATTAAAAGGTAATAACTTTGAGTAACCTAATTATAGAAAGGCTACATAAATAAGTCAAATTAGGTTGCTTTAAACAAGTAAGAATAAAAGATATATTCACAAGTCACAGGTTGTAAGTATTTCATAAGATTTAGATTTTTAGAAATAGATAAATGAATTGCACACCACTGCAAAAAGTCAAATGAATCTACTCATAGACCTTTTTTCCGATTACAGTAACTGATAAATGTACTTTACAATTCTCATCATACAATTCCCCCAAATATTTAATATATGGGCATGCTAAAATACACAATGTAATATATGGTTCTATAATTCCAAATTCATACCAATGAAAGTACAAAAATGTTTTCTTCATCTCAACCATAAATATAAAAAAATCACTCAAAAAACAAGGTTGCTTAAGATATTTTAAAGATATAACCAGAGGGGGAAAGAAAGTAAAACAAATATGACAAATATGAGATTATACTGGCTGTAGTAAAAACAACGCACATATCATTTGAGTTGAAATTTAATAAAATATCACCAAAGTGTGTCTGTACCCTGAAATATACACACTGAAGAAAGTTATTCTCAAATGCACCAGTATTCTGACTAAACCTTCCAAAAACAATTACGATGTTTTAAAACTTAGGTAATTTGAGAAAATCCATTAAGTTATACAACTAAAGCACACTTTTCCCCAAATACTGTCTTACAAATAAGAAACAGAAAAATGCTCCATGAAATAAACATTAGGCACATTCATTCCAGTGGAATGTAGAGTCATACATACATATATGAAACACAAAAAAAAGAGCATCTCATAAATCATAGTTTTATAATTTAATCATTTGAGAAGAGTAAGCTAAATATCCACAAAGTGTATCTGAGTAACAGAAGTTGAAAGTAGCTCAGAGGCTGCTATATTGAAGAATACTAGGACTTTATATAATTCTACAGGCTTATGGTCAAGTATGAACAGAAAGACTACTAAAATTAAAGTCTATCAGAAGAAGAGAGATGTATCTATCTGTGCAGGTAATAACCTAGTTAAAACCATATTTAAATACAAAGTGCTCAGAATTATGAAAGCTTCTTATAAATTACAGGGCTTTATTTTATCCTTAAAATTGTCTCCATAGTTGTGATTGGTTTCCACCTGTTACAGGCAGAATATAAGCCTTCTTTTATCCAGACATTTCAACCCACATTTGATCAGGTTACGTCACTACATACACAAAATTTTCTTTAACACATTCCAGTTTTCCATTTTTTCCAATGGATATTCCTGCTCTATATAAATAACATGCCTCAGAACTATAAATGATATAAGCAATTTCAATGTAATAAGAAAAAAATGCACAACTATGTGGACTAAAAACAAAAGATCTAATTCCAGCTGTACCTTTTCAACCCACTAAAAATAAACTATATTCAAATGAAAAGGCATTTAATTTACTATTTGGAATATCCTTGATAAATACCAATTTTCTATAACATCTCTGCACATCTGATACCACCTCATGTATAATGCAAAAAAAGCTATTTCATTTTCATCTATTGACAGTGAATTTAATTTACCNAAATAAACTATATTCAAATGAAAAGGCATTTAATTTACTATTTGGAATATCCTTGATAAATACCAATTTTCTATAACATCTCTGCACATCTGATACCACCTCATGTATAATGCAAAAAAAGCTATTTCATTTTCATCTATTGACAGTGAATTTAATTTACCATTGCAGGTCTTTTCCTAGAACTATAACGTTATTAATTGCGCAATCAAGCTCTTTTGAATGCTTTTATTTGTACCAAGGATTTTCACAATTCCATTGATTTTTTTCCATCATAACATACCTTTTAAACATAAGAATGTGAATATGTTAGCAAACTTTCCTAATGCATAAGGAAAGTTTCAGAGACAAGGAAAGCCATCTACAAAACTACACTCACAGAAAATAAACTTTTGAAGGACATCATATCTAAGAGATTATACCTTAGTTTAGCAAGTGTAATGTTTACCAAATATAGTACATTTAATTTATATAACTAAAGGATAGTTCCAACCAATCTAAAACATTCTTATACAGTATAATGGTCCATTTTCTACAACCAAGCGATTGGCCTCCAAATGTTTTGCTTACATTCATGCCAGATGTCTTTGCTATACTAAAGAACTCTTACTGAATTAGATCATTGAAAGCAAATCAGCTTTTATTTCCCACCAAGAAAAAAAAAATAAGCAGCATTGGTCCCCTCAGCACTGAACAAATATTTTTATGGTCATAAAGATGAAATAATCAAAAAACATAGCAGAAACTGCATGAAGGTAAACACAAATAATGTTTTATCTAGGAGATACACTATTCAATTACGCAGATTTTCCAATTAAACTTAAAATCCATATATTAAGTAGAAAATGATTTTTAAAAAGATAAATACTCAGAACTCTGGAATAGTTGAAATTTTAAAAAACACACTGAGAAGTACAAAAAAAAAAATTATACCACCTAGGAAACTTGCCATATTCCACTGGGTTACAGTACCTACAGTACCACACAAACTGTTAACATATTTTGATCAAACACAGCTTTTAAATAACACAAATTTTGAAGCATGGTTCTACTTCTCACATAATAATATATTTCCTTGTCACAATTAAATTAAAAACACAATATTTTAAAAATCTGAAGAGGAAGCACTTGTCCTCTTTACTCCAGGGCCAACAAACAAAGCAATGAAGCAGAAAGAGGTACATAATGGATTTAGAAAGTAAATGGTCTATTCTTTTAAGAAGCCTTTCTATCCTCTCTTCTGAATTCACTCTAGACTAATTGTCATTACAATTATGTCTGAAAACTCCAGAAGAACCCTATTTCCTGATGCCAGCTGTCCAGGTTTCTATCTTTAAATTTTAGTTTCTTTTTTTTTTTTTTTCCTAATCAGAAAGAAGTAGTTAGAAATACCCAGGAAGATTCATCTCGAAATTGGTCTACATCAGAGACGGAATATCGATTATAGAAACCAAAGGTAATCAAGAATGAAAATACTTCTAAAATTATTCCACAAATACTCTAATACATCAAATATCTAAATAAAGTCTACACTATTAAGAATTCTTTCAATACAGCACACAACACAGGTAGATTTTTTTTTTTTTCTTTCCTTGGGATTTATCAAACAATCTCTTCATCATTGCACCTACCTGGGTAAAAATCTTTGGACTTAGACAGCTTGATGGTGGCTCCAGTTTCTTTTTGCAATTGAACAATTGTCTGTCCTCCCTTTCCAATTATAGATCCAGCAGCATAACTAGGTATGAGAACCTTTAGAAAATATTGGCCGTCTTCTGAAAAATGCAAAGAAATACACTCCGTTAAAACAATAATTTTAAACTTTGTACCCTCCCTCCACCCTCAAGAGAGAAAAATAGTGATTAAACCACTGGGCATATAGCTGCAGGAAATACGGGGTTAAATTGTTTTTATAAAGAACAAAAATAAGTCAATTACATTATAAATGAGCACGAAATGTTTCCCATTCTGTAGAATTTATACTTTTTCTAACTTGGAATTAAAATCTAAACATGTCCTATTATTTTGCAACACTGTAGAAACTGATGACTAAATTCCAGTTGTTATTCCAAACATGGAAGTCTTCCAATTCTATCTGTGGTTACTATGGTAAAACAAAACGAACTGACCCTTCAACAAAACTTCAGAGATTTATACCATGACAAACCTTCACTTAACATATTGCAAAATAAATAAATAAAAGGACGGTAAATAGTGATGAGCTATATTTATTTGACACGAGCAAACACACAAGCACTACAATTAGCCATTGCCTGTATTGTACTTAAAGTATGCAAAACAACCATTCTCCTACCAAATAATCCACCCAAACTGTAGGGTGTATTCCAAGCCTTCAATAACTGCCAGGAAATAACTCAAAGTGATGTGGAGTGGCAAATCTAACTAATCCTGGAGTATTTCTTTAGCACTCCTTAGTCTACTATGATCTCGTTTAAGCTCATTAATTAAAGGACCTTAAGAAGAATTTTGCCAATACTAAAAAGCTTAGGAGTCATTTACATCAAATACACTTAAAAGTGACCAGATAATGTTCCTTCTCCAAAAGAATCACAATTATTAAAACGGAGGGGGTGGATGAACCAAAAAAGACTGAAATGAAATGTTTTAGAAAATAAAGCCAACTCCCTAAACTTTAATATCCGTCAAACTGATGGTGTCTTAAATAGGAAACACCCCGGTAAATCTAGCTTCCTTATGTGAACATGAACGTTCCAAATTTTTCGGGTGTGCCATTCGCAAGACCCCCATCCGGCTCTAAAGTACATGCTGTAGATAAATTCACCTCTGCCTCGATGCATTGGGTGCATTGTTAAGATGACTCCAGTGCCAATGAAGAAGCGGTACCGGTCCCGTTATAACTCATCTTCCCGGGAAGCGCAGGATGTTAACTAACAAGTCACAGTACGAGACACCCCCACCCTCGTATGCACACCCCTGAAGACAAATCAAAGAGATTTTTACACCGACAGTGTAAGTGCGGTAAGAGCATGCACTCTTCAAGATTCTGCATACTACTTGTGGCCCAAACCAAGGGGATGAAGAGAGCAAAACTCTCCGGTGCCCCAGTCATTCGCTCTCCGCTACCCAAGTGCCATTTATTTATTTATTTTATCCGACTGTTAAATGCAGCGCGCATCTTCGGGCGGCCATCACCTCGCTCGGGGTCATCCTCTTCCTCCTTAACGGACCCCCTTGCCCAGGTCTAGGATATTTAAACGGTCAGCCTTTCGACCGATTTAAGGGAAAGATAGGTCTATTCCGAAAAAACCGGTCGCCATTTTGATGAATGATAAAACACAGAAATGGAAATGTATCGGGACCGGCGAGGTGCGGGGCAGGTGCAGGGGAGGGGGCGCGAGGCAGGGCGCGGGAGCCGCCGGGTTCGGGCTGGAGGTGTCCGGGCCGCGGAAGGGAGGGAGGGCGCCGGGAGGGAGGGAAGCAGGGGCGGGCGGCGGGGGATGGGGCCAGCGGGGAGGTGGAAGCGATACCCACCGCCCGTATTGGTCCTCTTGGTGCTGCCGGCTTCAGGGGGGGCTTCCAGCGGCCTTTTCCGCGAGTCCGGCGGGTCCAGGTCTATGGGAACCCCAGTGTGGGTCCCGTTCTGCTGGATGGGAGCTGCCGCCATCATGTTTGCAGTTCCTGCCGCTTCTACGGGGAGAAGGTTCTCCCTTTTGTTTTGGCTTTTTTTCTTTTTTTTTTTTTTTTTTTTTTTTTTTTTTTTTTTTTTTTTTTTTTTNTGAAAGATAGTAGTTAGCCTCTCACTCAAGGGCGGTTCTACGGAGTGATTTTCATCAAGAGTATTACTCGCACTGTGTGACTTCGTTAGGGAACTTGAAGTGTTTCACTCGCCGCCTTAAATCCTTTCGGAAACGAGCCAGGACATAAATAAATAAAGCTAGGTAGGAGTATCCCCTTCCCGAGGCGCCGAGAGGCGGACTAAACACAGGCAACAGCTGGATGTGTATCCAAAACTAAATTCTGAAAGGAAAAGGAATATACGAGTAAAATTCAGCGCAGTGTGCACAGCTTATGATTACACAGATCTCGGATATATAACGAGCTTAAAGCTCAACCAGAACACTACAGACAAGAAAATATATATTTGGAGTAGACGCTGAATGTCGGAAAAGATTCCGTTTACAGATGAGTAAACTGACCCAGTAAAGTATTTTGCTCAAGGTCATCCATCAAATTAGTAATTAAATCAGTGTATTAGGAAGCAGTGATAGTGGAAAAGCATGTCCTTTGGAGTTCAGAAATCTTGGTTTCAAGTTCTTGGCGGGCATATTCTAAAAGTGTATCCTTAGACAGTCCCTTAACATGTTGCGCTATGTATTAAGGGCTTTTACCATATGCCAAGCAACCACCTTCACATGTGCTCTTTACATGCGGTGTATCATGTAGTTATTACTGTATCCGTTTAATGAGGCAGCTTGAGTTTAAAGATATTAATAATTTTACCTAAGTCACAGTGGTGTAAACACAGTAGTAATAATTCAAACTAAAGTCGTCTTGATTCCAGAGTCTGTCCACTTGAATACCGCAGTACACTGGAGCCTCAGGTTCCCTCCCACAAAATAATGGGTCTTTACCTCCTGGAGTTCTTGAGTCAAATGAGATAATATTCGTGGCAATGCATTGTAAGATGTAAAAACGTATGAACATTCACTAGATTTCTAGAACAAAGATGCTCCTTTCCTATAGGTTTCGAGAACAGCACTTGAACGTGAAAACGGCTTTAGTATCAAGCTAGCTTAGAAAGAACTTAACTCTGATTGACCGAGAATACTTGCATAGCTGAGGCAATAACGGAATAGAATAAAATTTGATTTCTGGTAGATAGAGAAGGGAATGGAGAGAATACTAACCCTACTTTTAGCATCCTTTATGGGAAGGTGCATCTAGGAGGCGTTGGGATTTCTGGTACTTTTAAGTAATAAAAGACGACACTGCTGAATGAGGAAGAGAATAACGTTTAGTTCAAGAATAAAAGTTCATCTGGAATATGAAAAATACGTTTGCCTTAAGTCAGGGAAGAAGATGCGCTGAGAGCTGAAAGGGAAAGCAGGTGAGTTAGTACATACTGGTAAAGGTCTGTGAACCAAAGTCCAGAATTTCTATCTGATGTATGATGTTATAGGGAACCACAATATAGCCTTCATGACCAAAAATAAAGAGTATTTACACACAGAATTGGAATTTTTTTTTTAACAAAGGGGGAGCTGTGATGAGAAAAAAGTGGTTTGGAATAAGTCTGTGGTGGTCAAGATAGAAAAAAGGCTGTTGCCAGATATTACACAAAGTATTCTGTGAAAAACGTGCAAAGACATTTTTCATAAATTGAAAGACATAGTTTTCATAAATTAAAAAGTAGAAAAGGGATTTGCAACTAGATTATTTCAAAACGGTAAAAGATGAGGAAACAAAGATCATTCAAAGATAGTTCAAAGCTATATTACATTAGAGTCTGGGCAAAGTATTCAGCAGAATGTAGTTTTAAATTGGGGAAAGACAAGTTTTAGAACTAGAAAACTTGGGGTTCACAAATTTCTAAAAATAAATAAAATATTTCTAAAATAGTTTGAAAAATATTTGTCATTGCTCTAAGTTAGATTCAAAATGAGCCTTTTAAGTTAAATTGCCTTATAGACATAAGCTTACTGAAATAGTCATGGCACTGTATTCTTATGGTATTTATTTGCCCCTTCTCTTATTCATCTTTAGATTTAATGTTTAAATACTGTTGATCACTATGGGGCCCAGAAGCATAAGATATGGTTTTTAATATGGGTGTGTGTGTGTGTGTGCGCGCGCACACGCGTGCACGTGCACGCATGTGCATACTCAGTCTCTCAGTCATGTCTTACGGTCTGACTCTGTGACCCCATGAACTGTAACCTGGCAGGCTTCTCTGTCCATGGAATTTTCCAGGCAAGAATACTGGAGTGGGTTGCCATTTCCTGCTCCAGGGGATCTTTAGGATATCTAATAGTAAGCAAGCTATGTTATGCCAGAAATTAGACACTCTCCTAAGTCTCTGACCTGGTCAAACATCTAAGGATCAGTCAGCTCTGAGCGAATTTGATCAATAAAGGTTATTAGAGTATACATTCTAATTAAGCCTCTATTCCCTAGTTTAGTACATTTTGTTGTCTTTTTAAAAAACTTATACTTCATGTCTCACTGCATATATCTCTACCATTCTGATCAGATAGACAAACATTTTACCTGTTGTATTCGGCATTTTGTCCCAGCTAATAAAACTGAAGAAATAAAAAGGTAAAGTGACTCCCAGTTTATTATTAAGCTGCTGTGCAGCATGCTATATTATTATACAGCATGCTATACATCTTATGCTGCAAATAAACTGAACTTTCCAAAATTATAATAGAAGCACTTGACCTTTTAATTCTCTGAAAAGAAATAGTTTATTTTTTAATTAACCAGGCAATTGGCACCACAAATTTAATAATGCTTTTCAAATCTTAAGACACAATAGAATTTGTGTGCTTTTCATTGTTAACTACTTGATGACTTATGAACATAAGCAACTATGGTAGAAAATGATATTAATCTGAAGAACAAAATTCCCCATCTTTACTGACTTTCATTGGGTGTCCTTTTCCTTCCTAAATTTCATTCTGAGTAACAAAAGATAATATATTTTCGGTAATAACGATTGGCTTTTTAAAGAAATCACAGATAATTGATACCCACAAGTATACCCTAGCCGATTTCTTTGTCTCCATGTTCCTGTCTTTCCTACAATCAGTTCTGTTACTAAAGAACATAAATACTGAGTACTTCTCTGCAGCCTAGGCTTTGGGAAAATGTTTTCTGAGTTTATGGTCTACTAAAAGCAGATCCTGAGTTAAGGATTCAAGTGCAAGTAGTTTATTTTGGAAGTGATTTCAGGAAACAGTAGGATCCTGGGGAAGTGAGACAGGGAATGGAAGGGAGGCAATGAAGGGTGTGAATTCCCCAGCAAATTATCACTGTGAGCAAACAGAATCTCAGTGGGATTTCCTGAAAAATCAGTGAAATGGTAACCTCAGAATTAGCCTGCTGAAAGCCTGAGAAAACAGGTATATATACACCAGCTCTCTTCAGTCCCTGGTCAGGGTCTATTTACAGGCTGCATTTATTCAGTGCATGCTGGCCAATCTTCCAACGACCAGAGCAGCATCTTTTTTTGAGGACTTTCTATGGAGTCTGGAGGCTGTTCTGTCCTTACATAGGCTGAAAATGCTGTGGAATATCCCTCCCCATTTTGGAAAATCAGGCCAATGTGCTCTGAATAATAGACAAGGAGATACAGGTAGGGCAGTAACAGTTTATTACTAGTATCAAAATGAAATTAGGAAAAAAGAAAACAAGAAGCCTGTTCTTGCAAAGTGTTGGAGGGAAAGATCAAATAAATATGAAAGTATGAAAAAATTTGGAAAGCTTAAAGTACTAAAAGAAGTTTTACAACTTTCACAATCCAAATATTGTAACCAAGCAGAGACTGTCAACATCCCAACTGATTTTGTTTTTAAAAAATACATTTTTAATTTTTTAGAGAGACTTAGCGTACCTGTTTTGATTATTTTTTCTCTCAATCCAGCACAAAGAAAATAGGAGCAAATATATGACAAAAGATTATATTACCTAATCCCACATCAGAAGGATTTAAGTTTATAGAAGTTATATATAGAGAGAGCTTATAGTTATATATATAGTTATATATGTATATATAGAAAGAAGTTAAGTTATATAAGTTTATAGAAGTTCTGTAAACAAACACTGAAGAAATATTTTTCCAAGATTGCATATCTTGTCGCTGCTGCTGCTAAGTCGCTTCTGTCATGTCTGACTCTGTGTGACTCCATAGACGGCAGCCCATCAGGCTCCCCATCCCTGGGATTCACTAGGCCAAGAATACTGATGAGGGTTGCCATTTCCTTCTCCAATGCATGAAAGTGAAACGTGAAAGTGAAGTCACTCTTAGCGATTCCATGGACTGCAGCTTACCAGGCTCCTCCGTCCATGGGATTTTCCAGGCAAGAGTACTGGAGTGGGTTGCTATTGCCTTCTCGGCCGCACATCTTAGAAAGTAATTTATTGGAATTTTTCATCTTGTAGATTCAAACAGCCTTTATGTTTACACAGTTAATAATACAAATCCACTGTTGGTGATATGTTTATGAAACAGTCTATAAAAGCTCACACTAATTTATACAGAGGTATAAATGTGTTATTAGCATTATTCCAAAAAGTCCCCAAACTTTTATATTCCAGTTGCAAATGTGTCNGTAGATTCAAACAGCCTTTATGTTTACACAGTTAATAATACAAATCCACTGTTGGTGATATGTTTATGAAACAGTCTATAAAAGCTCACACTAATTTATACAGAGGTATAAATGTGTTATTAGCATTATTCCAAAAAGTCCCCAAACTTTTATATTCCAGTTGCAAATGTGTCATCCTAATAGGTATTGAGATATGTTAATATTATAAGAAAATCCTAAACTCTTTAGCACTATTTTATGAAATACATATATAGACAACAAATAACTAATCCTTTCTACAGTATAATAAAAAGAGCCTTGTGATAACAGAACATGGCTGTGTAAAAAGTTAACCTTAGGGGAAACTGGGAAAAGTATTGGGGAGCTTCTATTTTTGTAACTCTTCTTTAAGACTGAACTTATTTCAAGGTAAAAAGTTAAAAACAAACAAAAAGAATCTTGAACTGATTATTTGTTTCTGACTCTTACACTCTGTTAGCTTATTGTTGTTCAGTCGCTAAGTCATGTCCAACTTTTTGACCCCATGGACTGCAGCACACCAGGGTCTGCTGTCCTCCACTATCTCCTGGAATTTGCTCAAACTCATGTCCACTGAGTGGGTGATGTTATCTAACCGTCTCACCTCTGCCACCCCTTCTCTTTTTGCCTTTAATCTTTCCTAGGTAACTTTGTTTATACCTAGTCACTCATTTCCCTGCTCTGAGTTTCAGTTTCCTCATCTGTAAAATAGATGAATTAGAAAATGCTCTATAAGTCTCCAAAACAAATTTCTATATCAGTACGTTTGCTATCATTCAGAGAATCACGCAAAGAAAGTTATCAGAATCAAAGTATGTATTGTATGCCTTCAGATGCACTTTAAAAATCAGTTAATAACACAGGTTTTGGAGATGTATTTTAAGTGCAAAGCAAAACTACTTACCAAGGAAAAGAATTTTGATATTGTAAAGAATATATTTAATATATTTATTCCCAATATTTTTGCACTTTTAAAATAATTCACTATAATCTATAGCTGAAAATATTTTCTTGAAAGCATAATTCAAATTGTGAAGTTTCATATTTTAAGTCATTTGGATGTGAAAAAATACTGGGGTGAAAAAAGTAAATGATAAAGTTGTTAAGATAGAGTAAAAGAAAAGAAAAAAGAAAAAGAACTATAAAAGTAAACTAGAGAAACAAGAGTTGAGTAGTATTCATATGTTTTATCAACTAATTTAAATCACTTATTAAATCACTTTTGCTTCCATAAAATAACTTCAACTATGCATACTCTCTTCTGATAATGCCTAGAGTGATCCTGAGTCTTCAATTTGACCAAGATGTTCTTGGCTTGTGCTAGATGTCCTACACCAATTATCAATTATCCTCAGAATTTTCCCAGTTTGGGGCAACAAATNCCTTCAAAACTATAAATTGGTGACTCATACTAATATTGTTTCATTTATAACTTCACTGTTGGGAGTGTGAAGCAAACTCTACATTTCATACCATTTTATTCTGCAAATAGTATATATAGGCTTTTAAATACATCTGTAATATCATCATTACATTGAAAATAATTGACATAAACTTAATATTGTCAAATATCTGGTCTGTGTCTAAATTTCCTCAATAGTCTTAAAATATTTTTAATATCTTGTTCAAACCTAACCCAAATTAATACATTGCTATTGGTTCATGGCTCTCAAATCTTTTAATTTGTATCAGTCAGGTTTCTATCAGAGCAGCGGGCCAGTAGGATTATATTTTAAGTTTTCACACACACACACACACACACACACACACACACGGGTATATATACATGCACACACATATTGGACACAACTGCGCATCTGAGCACAGAAGAACAGATATATAGTGGCAGGAAGGGAATTGGCTCTGGTTCAGTTCAGTTCAGTTCAGTCGCTCAGTCGTGTCTGACTCTTTGCGACCCATGGTTAAGCAAGCCCAAACTCACAGATGGGCAGTCAGGAAGGAAAGATACACGGGGAAGAGAAAACAATTTCAGGCCTAACTGTGCTTGTAGTCTCAGATTTTCAGAGACATAATTGCTTTGATGACTGCCACCTGATTAAGTGAGGCCCACCCAGGATAATCTGCCTTTTGATTAACTTAAAATGGAAACTTTTAAATTGCATTTCAATGATAGCAGAACCTCACTGTGTGTTTAGATAAGTGGGAGAAGTTGTATGTTTGCTACAAAATGTCTAATGGCTCCCTATTGTCCTCCACCTCTCACAAGAGAATATTCCTTGTCGACCACTTTACCTAGAGACATGACTGACTGATGTCATACCACAAAGCCATCACAGCCCACTCTTTGTCAACATGGCACCCATATACATCTCTTTAAACCGTATTTAATCACCAAATAAAGACAATAGCAAAATAATACTTCTAACATAACTTAATAATAGCAGTTAATTGTTATTAACATGTTACATAGGAGGCTGACAAAGGTAATAAAACAAAAATATTTATCACATATACATGTTCACTTGAAAGTAATACTCATAATGATTATTGTGCTCTTTTCTGCAAATGGTCACATCATCATGGCTAATATTTCTTCCACTACTTTCTTTCATTTCCTTCTTCCACTGCCCTTTCCATAATCCCTTTGCCCTCACCAAGCTCCTCAGCTGGTTGTGGTGAGATGACCTGAACCTTAATTCAGGGATTTTTGCCCACAGTATTAGATATAATGATTATCTGAATTAAATTTGCTGATTCCCATACAATTCAGTTCACTGATTGCTAAGATGTTGATGTTCAATCTTGCCATCTCCCACTTGATCACGTCCAACGTACCTTGATTAACGGACCTAATATTCCAGGTCCCTTGGCAATATTGCTCTTTGGACCTCGGACTTTACTTTCTCCAACAGACACATCCCCACAGCTAAGTATCATTTCTCCTTTGGCCCAGCCATTTTCTTAATAGAGCTATTATAATAGTAATTGCTCTCCACTCTTCCTCAATACATATTGGACATGTACTGACCTGAGAGGTGCTCATCTTCCAACCATTATATCTACTACTGTGGGCAAGAATCCCTTAGAAGAAATGGAGTAGACCTCATAGTCAACAAAAGAGTCCAAAATGCAGTCATTCAGTTGCTCAGTCATCTCCAACTCAATGTGAGTCTATGGACTGCAGCATCCCAGGCTTCCCTATCCTTCACCATGTCCCGGAATATGCTCANACCATTATATCTACTACTGTGGGCAAGAATCCCTTAGAAGAAATGGAGTAGACCTCATAGTCAACAAAAGAGTCCAAAATGCAGTCATTCAGTTGCTCAGTCATCTCCAACTCAATGTGAGTCTATGGACTGCAGCATCCCAGGCTTCCCTATCCTTCACCATGTCCCGGAATATGCTCAGACTCATGTCCATTGTGTCAGTGATGCCATCCAACCATCTCATCCTCTACTGTCCCCTTCTCGTCTTGCCTTCAATCTTTCCCAGCATCAGGGTCTTTTCCTCTGAGTCAGCTCTTTGCATCATGTGGCTGAAGTGTTGGAGCTTCAGCTTCAGCATCAGTCTTTCCAATGAATGTTCAGGACTGATTTCCTTTGGATTCACTGGTTTGATCTCCTTTCTGCCCAAGGGACTCTCAAGAGTCTTCTCTAGAACCACAGTTCAAAGGCATCCATTCTTCAACACTCAGCCTTTTTTATTATCCAAATATCACATCTGTACATGACTACTGGAAAAACCATAGCTTTGACTATATGGACCTTTGTAGGCAAAATAATGTCTCTGCCTTTTAATACACTGTCTAGGTTTGTCATTGCTTTTCTTCCAAGGAGAATGCATCTTTTAATTTCATAGCAGCAGTCACCATCTACAGTGATTTTAGAATACAAGAAAATAAAATGTCACTGTTTGCATTGTTTACCCATCTACTTGCCATGAATTGATGGACTGGATGCCATGATCTTCATTTTTTGAATATTGAGTTTTAAGCCAGCTTTTTCCCTCTCTTCTTTCACTTTCATCAAGAGTCTCTTTGCTTTCTACCATAAGGGTGGTGTCATCTGCATATCTGAGGTTACTGATATTTCTCGTAGCAATCTTGATTCCAGCTTGTGCTCCATCCAGCCCAACATGTCGCATGATGTACTCTGCATGTAAGTTAAATAAGCAAGGTGACAATATACAGCCTTGATGTACTCTTTTCCCAATTTTGAACCAATCTGTTGTTCCATATCCAGTTCTGACAGTTGCTTCTTGACCTGAATACAGGTTTTGCAGGAGGCAGGTAAGGTGGTCGGGTATTCCCATCGCTAAGAGTTTTCCACAATTTGTTATGATCTGCAGTCAAGGGCTTTAGTGGTATCAATGAAACATAACCAGATATTTTTCAGGAATTCTCTAGTAGTACCAAAATGCAGTGTGTGTGATAGTTGCTCAGTTGTGTTTGACTCTTTCTTTGCAACCCCAACAACTATAGCCTGCCAGGCTCCTCTGTCCATGGAATTCTCCAGGCAATAATACTGGAGTGGGTTGCCATTTCCTTCTCCACAAAAATGCAGTGATGAGTTCAATCTCAAAAACAGCAGAATGATCTCAGTTTGTTTCCAAGGCAAATCATTCAACATCATAGTAATCCAAATATATGCCCCCAAACACTAATGCTGAAGAAGCTGAAGTTGACCAGTTCTGTGAAGACTTATAAAACCTTCTAGAACTAATACCAAAAAATATGTCCCTTTCATCATAGGAGATTGGAAAGAAAAATTAGGAAGTCAAGAGACACTTGGAGTAACATGCAAATTTAGTCTCGGAGTACAAAGTGAAGCAGGGCTAAGGCTAACAGAGTTTTGTCAACAGAATATGCTGCTGCTGCTAAGACACTTCAGTCGTGTCCAACTCTGTGCGACCCCATAGATGGCAGCCCACCAGACTTCCCCGTCCATGGGATTCTCCAGGCAAGAACACTAGATTGGGTTGCCATTTCCTTCTCCAATGCATGAAAGTGAAAAGTGAAAGTGAAGTAGCTCAGTTGTGTCTGACTCTTCATGACCCCATGGACTGCAGCTTACCAGGCTCCTCCGCCCATGGGATTTTCCAGGCAAGAGTACTGGAGTGGGGTGCCATTGCCTTCTCCAACAAAATATGATAGTCATAATAAATACCTTCTTCCAACAATCCAAGAGACAGCAATGTGCACGGAAATCACCAGATGGTCAATACTGAAATCAGATTGATTATATTATTTGCAGTCAAAGATGGAAAAACTCTGTACCATCAGTAAAAACAAGACATGGAGCTGACTAGGGCTCAGATCATGAGCTCTGTATTGCAAAATCCAGGCTTAAAGTGAAGAAAGTAAGGGAAATCACTAGGCCATTCAGGTATGACCTAAATCAAATCTCTTATGATTATATAATAGTGGTGATAGATTCAAAGGATTAGATCTAATAGACTGAGTGCCAGAAGAACTATGGATGGAGGATCATAACATTGTATAGGAGGCAGGGACCAAAATCATACAAAAGAAAAAAGAAATGAAAAAAAGCAAGTGGTTGTCTGAGGAGGTTTTATAAATAGGTGATATAAAAAAAAGTAAAAGACAATGGAGAGAGGGAAAGCTATACTCAACTGAATGCAGAATTCCAAGAATAAAAAGGAGGCTGTCTTATGTGAACAATGCAAAGAAATAGAAGAAAACAGTAGAATGGAAAAGACTAGAAATCTTTTAAGAAAATTGGAGATATCAAGGGAATATTTCATGCAAGGATGGGCATGATAAAGGACAAAAACAGTATGAACCTAACAGAAGCAGATTTTAAGAGGTGGCAGGAATACATAGAACTACACAAAAATTCTTAATGACTCAGACAACCACGATGGTGTGATCACTCACCTAGAGCCAGACATCCTGGAGTGTGAACTCGAGTGGGCCTTAGGAAGCATCACTATGAATAAAGCTGGTGGAGATGATGGAATTCCAACTGAGCTATTTCAAATCCTATAAGATAATGCTGTTAAAGTGCTTCATTCAGTATGTCAATAAATTTGGACAACTCAGCAGTGGCTGCTGCTGCTGCTGCTGCTGCTCAATCGCTTCAGTCGTGTCCAACTCTGTGCGACCCCATAGACGGCAGTCCACCAGGCTCCCCCATCCCTGGGATTTTTCCAGGCAAGAACACTGGAGTGGGTTGCCATTTCCATCTCCCAGCAGTGGCTATAGGACTGAAAAAGTCAGTTTTCATTCTAATCCCAAGTAAAGGCAATGCCAAAAATGATCAAACCAAGATACAACTGTGCTCATTTCATATGCTAGCAAGGTTATGCTTAATATCCTTCAAGCTAAGCTTCAGCAGTACATGAACCAAGAACTTCTAGCTGTACCAGCTGGGTTTCAAAGAGGCAGAGAAACCAGAGATCAAATTGCCAACATTTGTTGGATCATGGAGAAAGCCAGAGAGTTCCAAAAGAAAGTGAAAGAAAGAAAGTGAAGTCGCTCAGTCATGACTGACTCTCCAGGCTCCTCTGTCCATGGGATTTTCCAGGCAAGAATACTGGAGTGGGTTGCCATTCCCTTCTCCAGGGGATCTTCCAAACCCAGGGATCAAACCCAAGTCCCCCAAGAAAACATCTAATTATGCTTTTTGACTGTGTGGAGAACAATAAACTGTGGAAAATTCTTAAAGAGATGGGAGTACCAGACCACCTTACTTGTCTCCTGAGAAACCTTATATGTGGGTCAAAAAGCAACAGTTAAAACCAGACCTGGAACAAGGAACTGGTTCAAAATTGGGAAAGGAATACATTAAGGCTGTGTATTGTCACCCTGTGTATTTATCTTATACACAGAGTACATTATGTGAAATGCTGGGTAGGATGAATCACAAAGTGGAATCAAGATTGGTGGGAGAAATATCAACAACCTCAAATATGCAGATGATACCACTCTAATAGCAGAAAGCAAAGAGGAACTAAATAACTTCCTGATGAAGATGAAGAAGGAGACTGAAAAAGCTGGCTTAAAAAGGAACAGTCAAAAAAAAAAAAGATCATGGCAACTAGTCCCATCACTTCATGGCAAATAGGAGGGGAAAAAGTGGAAGTAGGGACATATTTTATTTTCTTGGGCTCCAAAATCACTGCAGATCATGACTCGAGTGATGAAATTAGAAGACGCTTGCTCCTTGGAAAGAAAGCTATGACAAACCTAGACAGAGTATTAAAAAGCAAAGACATCATACCTACAAAGATCAATATAATCAAAGCTATGGTTTTTCTAGTAGTCATATACAGAAGCAAAAGTTGGTCCATAAAAAAGGATGAGAGCCAAAGAACTGATGCTTTTGAATTGTGGTGCTGGAGAAGACTGATGAGGGTCCCTTGGACTACAAAGTGATCAAATCAGTGAATCCCTAAGGAAATCAACACTGATTATTCATTGGAAAGACTGTTGCTACAACTGAAACTCCAATACTTTGTCCACGTGATGCAAAGAGCTGACTTGGAAAAGACCCTGATGCTGGAAAGATTGAAGGCAACAGGAGAAGGGGCCAGCAGAGGATGAGATGATTAGATAGCATCACTGACTCAATGGACATGAATTTGAGCAAACTCCAGAAGATAGTGGACAACAGAGAGCCTGGCATGCTACAGTCTGTGGGGTTGCAAAGAGTCGAACACAGCAACAAAACAATAGTTTAGTGCACGGGGATGATCCAGAGAGTTGATGTGGAGTGGGAGGTGGGGAGGGGGGGTTCAAGATTGGGAACTCATGTACACCTGAGATGGAAAAAAAAATTAAAAAAAAAAACAATAGTTTATTTACAATACTGTGCTAGTTTCAGGCATACTGAAAAGGGAATCAGTTATACATGTGCACATATCCACTGTTTTTAGATTATTTTTCCATAGAGATCATTTCAAAATATGAGCACTGTTCCCCACATTTTATGCTGCTAAGTCACTTCAGTCATGCCCGACTCTGTGCGACCCCATAGACGGCAGCCCACCAGGCTCCCCCATCCCTGGGATTCTCCAGGCAAGAACACTGGAGTGGGTTGCCATTTCCTTCTGCAATGCATGAAAGTGAAAAGTGAAAGTGAAGTAGCTCAGTCATGTCCGACTCTTCACGACCCCATGGACTGCAACCTACCAGGCTCCTCCGTCCATGGGAAGTTCCAGGCAAGAGTACTGGAGTGGGTTGCCATTGCCTTCTCCACCCTGCATTTTATAGTAGGTCCTTATTAGTTAACTATAATGTGTATATGTCAATCCCAAACTCCAAATTTATCCTTCCCCCTAGATAACCATAGTTCAAAGGAATACTTTTACATGCTAATTGTAGAGTTATTCATAGTAGCCAAACACTGGAAGCAACTCATATCACCATCAATTGATGAATGGATAAAAAATATGGTATAATCATACAATGGAATATTATTTAACCACAAAAATTGAAGTATTTATACATCCTACAATGCAGATGAATCTCAAAAAGATTATACCAAAATATAATAAATGTGTTCTCATTTAACATAAAGTATATAGCCTGTATGTTTGATGAGAACATGTTTATTGTATTTGTTTGGGTATTCTGCAATGACAGAAAACAGAATACACACCCATACACCACATACACACACTACATACAGTACTCATCTATTTAGCTTTAATTCCTATCAAAAATGTTATTTAAGAAGAATTTATTGTAGTTCCTTTCAGCAATTATGCATTTGACACTGGTTGTAGACCCTATAATCTTTGAAAAAAGTGTATATTCAAGTTCTTTGCCCATTTTAAAATTGGGCTATCTTTATTTTGAGTAGTAGATGCTTTTTATATATTCTGGATACAAGTCCTTTATCAGATACATGACTACCAAATATTTTCTCCCACTTTGTAACTTGTCTTCATTTTTTGATACTGTCCTTTAATACACAAAAGTTTTTTAATTTGATGAATTCCGACTTATCTATTTTCTTGTTTCTACTTTAGGTGTCATTTCTGAAAATTCATTGCAAAATTTAAAGTCGTGAAGATTTACTCCTATGTTTTCTTTTAGGAGTTTTATGACTTTAGCTCTTATATTTAGGCCATTGATCCCTTTTGTGTTAATTTTGTATTTGGTGTGAGATAGGATTCCAACTTCATTCTTTTTTTGTGTGGAAATCCAGTGTTCTAGCACAATGTTAATTATGCCTGTCATGTATCATGGAAGGCTAGCAGAAGCCAGAGGGTTATAATTATAACTTCCCAATGACCTCATATTTTGTTGTTGTTCTTTATTTGCTAAGTTTTGTCCAACTCTTTGCAACCCCATGAACCTCTATCCATGGGATTTCCCAGGCAAGAATGCTGGAATGGGCTGCCATTTCCTTCGCCAGGGGACCTTCCTAACCTAAGGATCGAACCCACATTTGCTGCAAAGGCAGGTGGATTTTTACCACTGAGCCACCTGGGAAGCCCGACCTAAATATTAGCAATACTCTTTCCTGCATTAAAATTTAGGTAAGTCTGTTGTTATCTGAGAAGTAGGTAAAGAAGGAAGACAAACATAAGGAAGGAGATGATAAGATTCTCTTTTAGATTGAATATAGTTATTAATATCCCTATCAATAATATGTTACAGAGCCTCCAAAATTCCTGGGTATTCACACATTAAGATTAGGATATATAATTTTCTATGTTCTCTGTATCCTCCTTTCTCCTGAAATCCTATTATCCCTATGACAAAACTACCTGTGGTGGTGGTGGTGCTGCTAAACCGCTTCAGTCGCGTCCGACTCTATGTGACCCCAGAGATGGCAGCCCACCGGGCTCCCCGGTCCCCAGGANCACACATTAAGATTAGGATATATAATTTTCTATGTTCTCTGTATCCTCCTTTCTCCTGAAATCCTATTATCCCTATGACAAAACTACCTGTGGTGGTGGTGGTGCTGCTAAACCGCTTCAGTCGCGTCCGACTCTATGTGACCCCAGAGATGGCAGCCCACCGGGCTCCCCGGTCCCCAGGATTCTCCAGGCAAGAACACTGGAGTGGGTTGCCATTTCCTTCTCCAATGCATAAAAGTGAAAAGTGAAAGTGAAGTTACTCAGTCGTGTCAGACTCTTAGCGACCCCATGGACTGCAGCCTACTAGGCTCCTCAATCCATGGGATCCTCCCAGCAAGAGTACTGGAGTGGGTTACCATTTTCTTCTCCACCTGTGATGCTAAGGGGTAAATATTTCAACTGTTCTAAATTCTCTCATTATTCATTTTCACTCCTCTGTTCCGCTAACTCTTCTTATAAAGCTAAGTTAAGATGAATGGAACTCGCACCATGCTAAGCTTCAGGAACACTCAGATTTCCTTTACGGCTTGGCATTGGTCAAACAAAATATTTTGCCTGTTAAACTGAGGAAAAATTGGATTGTTTCTAATAAAGCTTACTTGGAAACAAAGAAAAGAAAAAAAAACAGAAAATATAGAAAAAACTAAAAGTTTAATCCATTCCCTGAAACTTATGGAAGCTTTCCATAAATTTGTTTAATTAGTATATAGTTATGGAATACCAAGTCTTGCTTCTCTTTTTCTTATTTCAAATATCCCAAGATGGCATGTTTATCCAGGTATTGCTAGCTGCAGATAGATTTAGGAAATCTCCATAGCTAGGTAATACATTTCTCAGTTTCATTTACAGGTTTATATTCAGTTTTTCAGCTCCAGTTCCAAGCTATAACTTTTATACTTTAACCAACCATGTGAGTTAAGACTTGGACCAATAATCCCCTAACTAATCCCAAGGATTTCAATTGCTAATTTTATTAATACAACCGTCTACCCCACCCCACCCCTGACCCAATCATCACATCTTTCACCTATTTGGCTTATCCTTTGCTGAATCATTTTTACTGACTGGCTATGAAATTAGTTCTACTTCAAGTGAAACTTAGTTCCTTTACCTGAATTTGTGCATTAGGAGTTGTTGAGCTATTGTCTGGGGGAAAATTTTCACCAAAGATTTTCTGAGGCATGAGTGACTCATCCAGAAGAAAGAGAGACAGGTCAGCCCTGAGGATTGACAAGAGGAAAGTGATTTTACCTGAGAGACAGAATTATAAAATGTCAAAGTCCACTTGCATGCAGCTAAACTTAATGGGGAATGGCTGAGTGGTGTTGTGAAAGAACCATTCAGCATTGCAGGCTAGAACGCAGTGCTACATGTCTTTGAGGCCAAGCGTGCACCCAGTGAGTGGCATTACCCAGGCAAGATTCTTGAGCTTGTCAGTGAATCAGTGGCCTACACAGAAGGAGAAGATGAACTGCAGCAATGGCATCATGGAGCACGTGTATGTGCGTGCTAATTTGCTTCAGTCATGTCCAACTCTTCCTTTGTGAACCTATGGACTGTAGCCCACCAGGCTCCTCTATCCATGGGATTCTCTGGGCAAGAATACTGGAATGGGTTGCCATGCCCTCTTCCAGGGGACTTTCCCAACCCAGGGATCAAATCTGCATCTCTTGTGTCTGCTGCATTTGCAGGCGGGTTCTTTACCTCCAACACCACCTAGGAAGACTTCATGGCGCATAAGCAGGTAATAAGTGGCGAAAAGACCACCTTCCCCCATCCTTCCATTTCTGGACAGGAACCAACTACACCTCTTCCAGATCTTTGGATACTTCTAGGGAAGGTGATAATCCCATTTATTCAATACAACAAATATAATAATTTATGACTTGGTGATGGACATTTGATTTGCTTTTAGCACAAATAAACCATGCTGCTTAGTATCTGAAGCAAATTCATACTGGCTACATTAATATCCAGTCCTGGTCTCTTAAGCAGTGCTGTGGTTCTGATAGAAAATGCCATTATTCCCCGCTGGAACCTGTCTGAATCTTGTCAGCTCTTCTGACAGTCAGAAGCAGAGTTTTCAACTTTTACACGTCCTAAGATCCTTTTTCTTTTGAACTGGCCACTAAATTCCTATTTTTCTGTCAATGAGAAATCTCTGATTTGCAGAGCAGAGATGAATGACAGATAGTAAGTTTAATTACTAGTAAGGCTCAGGACACCAACTCTGTCCACTGGCACAAGCCTCTTTGAAAATCCATCAGATGCTCACAAATGATACCCATCCAGAATTCTTTCACTCTAAATTAAGTGAAAACTGATTTATCAACCACAAAAATATAAATGAATGTATACTAAAAGTAAGAGTAAAGTTCTTTAAATCTCTTAGTAAAATTTACTCATATCAGTTGTATATTTCATATATTTTCTACATATCCTATATTTTCTTACATGCTATCTTATAATTCTTTTCATAATCTCAATTTGAAATATTAAATGTTACTTCTTACCCTCATGCTATTTGGGTTATCAATTTTGTGGTTATCTATTTTTGTGATATTGGACAAACAATTCTCCTTTCTGGACCTTACTCATACATAACATAAAGGGCTGTATTAAATCATTTTCAAGGATTCTTATAGTTCTGACTTTCTTTAAGGTTAATTTGAAAAAACTATGAAATATGGTTAAGACTCAAGGAAATGTCTTCTTTAATTCTTTTTTAAAAAGGCTAGTTAAATTAAGTTTAAAGTTATTACTTTGGAGGGGAATATTTACTTTTGGTTTTTAACATATTTTTAGTGGTTAATGGAAGAAATAAAATGTACTGAAATATATATTTTCAAAAATATGTAAATGCTTAAGTGAATTTATGTATTTTCTATGAGCTGAATTCTTCAGTTTTAAATAGTGAATCTATTCTTTCATAATGCAGTCTCATATTTGTCCCTGTAATTCATACAAAATGAAAATTATTTTAAATAATTGAGCTTGATTTACATAGTTAGAGGTCACAGACTAACTATCTTGTTTTATTTTGCTAGCACTGAGTTATTGGGGGGATGTAACATCTGCAAATAGCTTTCATGTTTTTAACAAATATGTATCTCAGTGTCTTCTTGAAAAGAATCACATAATCTGGTACCTCTAGTCCCACACTCACATACAGTAATGATTGGTCAAAGCTGAATAGATGTTATCTTTTTTAGGTAGAACATGGACTCAGGGCATTGCCTGATTGCCTCATTCACACTTGTAGGGGATCACTTCATTCATTATGTTACCTGCCTGGGATTTCAGCCAATACGTTTACTTCCTTTTGTTAGGATTGGTAATATTAAATTTAGTCAATACTTTATTTTCAAATAAACATTTTTTCTGAATTTGTAACAAAGGATTTGAATTTCTTGTCACCCAGATTTAATATGGTTTTCCTCAAGACTCTGAAGTGAGTACATGTCAACCTTTGATTGGCATAATGTCCAAAATAGACAGGTATTGAGTTATATATTCTTCAGAGAAAATACAGAAAAAAAATTACCATTATAATTTTTCCATTTGTATTTGAATACCAATTCAATGGACATAATATCTTCATTATAACCTCGTAAGGAAATGGCAACCCACTCCAGTGTTCTTGCCTGGAGAATCCCAGGGACGAGGGAGCCTGGTGGGCTACCATCTCTGGGGTTGCACAGAGTCGGACATGACTGAAGTCACTTAGCAGCAGCAGCAGCAAGTACCATTAAATAATAGATATAGTTTTTTAGATATTCTAGCCTGACAAATAAAAATATTCAGATATCCAAACACTCAAAACAAAAGCTAGGCCAAACACACACATGTAGTATAGGTGGAATACTTTTCCCAATAAAAATAAAAATCTTTTTATAAAATGGAAGAAAAAAATCCTTATATTAACTTAAATTTACTAACATACAAATTATAGAATAAATTTATATTTCATTCTGGATAAAATTAAACCATTTGATGATATATAGATTTGAAATTAGAGGTTATAAATAACAGCCTTGGCATCTGATTTATCTCTTTAATATTTTTGGTGACAAGCTAATCAAGAAAATTTTGATTTGCAAAGACAAGTTGCAACTGTTAATAATAGATTTTTTTAAAATGTATCCCTGTCAATTTTATAATTCTTTTATAAAATCTTTCTATTATATAGAAAATTATAATTTTATAACTTTATAGTTTTATACATTTACATTTTAAAAATCCCAGAAAAAGCCTTTCGCTAAAGCAACACCAAAAACAATTAATATGACAATACAAATACAAGTATTGCCAGCTGCTGCTGCTGCTGCTAAGTCGCTTCAGTCGTGTCCGGCTCTGCGACCCCATAGACAGCAGCCCACCAGACTCCCCCGTCCCTGGAATTCTCCAGGCAAGAACACTGGAGTGGGTTGCCATTTCCTTCTCCAATGCGTGAAAGTGAAAAGTGAAAGGGAAGTCAAAAGTCGCTCAATCGTGTCCGACTCTGTGCGACCCCATGGACTGCAGCCCACTAGGCTCCTCCGTCCATGGGATTCTCCAGGCAAGAACACTGGAGTGGGTTGCTATTTCCTTCTCCAGTCTATCTTCCTGACCCGGGGATCGAACCCACGTCTCCAGCACTGCAGACAGACACTTTGCCGTCTGAGCCACCAGGGAAGCCCATACTAAAGTATTAAATGGCTTCCCTCATAGCTCACTTCGTAAAGAATCTGCTTGCAATTCAGGAAGCCTGTGTTCAGTTCCTGGGTCAGGAAGATCCCCTGGAGAAGGGAATGGCAACCCACTCCAGTGTTTTTACCTGGAGAATCCCATGGGCAGAGGAAACTGGCAGGCAACAGTCTATGGGGTCACAAAAGTCAGAAATGACTTAGAGACGAAACCACCAATGTATTAAAATTTGGAGTATGACACATATTCTTAACATGCCTTTGAAGTGATGAAAATATTAAAAGCCCCCAAATTCAAATGAAATGGGTGTAGAATCCTTGCTCTTAGATAAAATACTGAAAGGCACACACTTTGCAAAATATTATTCAATAACCAATTAGCACAAGCAAAAATACTTGGAAGGTTAGTATACATTTTACTTAAAAACTAGTGATTACTTTTCCCTTTTTTCCTTCTCTTCTTAAAATATATTTAATTTTTTTTTAATTTTAAAGATTTGCTTATTTTTGGCTGTGCTGAGTTTTTGTTGCTGTGCACAGACTTTCTCTAGTTGCTGCTCCCAGGTTCTAGAGTACAGGCTCAACAGCTGTATCACAGGCACTTAATTGCTTTGTGGCATATGGGATCTTCCTGGATCAAGGATCAAACCAATATCCCCTGATTGGCAGGCAGATTCTTCAGCACTGGACCACCAAGGAAATACCAAAATGTAATTAAAATGAAAATTCTGGAAGAGAAATCTGGAACCAGTTGAAGCAGGAAACCATCTTGTTGCCTCAGCCATATTTTTGCCCTTTCCACTTGGACGTCTGAGATGAGTGATAGAACAGGAAATAATGTGTGTGTTCATGGAAGTTTGCGTAGAAGAAAGAAAGAAAGATAGACAGAGACCTTAAGGCAGATATTTCAAGATTTACCTAAAAGTTACAAAAATATCTTTTGTTTTATATTACCTCATGTACAGTATTTCCCAGCCTTCCAAATAGGACACTTGACAGATAATTATTATTACTAGTTTTCATTGTTTATTCTGTTTTATTTTGTTTTGAGAATTTGGTGGTGATGATGTAAGTAACTTCATGGGAAATAGATGGGGAAACAGTGGCAACAGTGTCAGGCTTTATTTTTTGGGGCTCCAAAATCACTGCAGATGGTGATTGCAGCCATGAAATTAAAAGACGCTTATTCCTTGGAAGAAAAATTATGACCAACCTAGATAGCATATTCAAAAGCAGAGACATTACTTTGCTGACTAAGGTCTGTCTAGTCAAGGCTATGGTTTTTCCTGTGGTCATGTATGGATGTGAGAGTTGGACTGTGAAGAAGGCTGAGCACTGAAGAATTGATGCTTTTGAACTGTGGTGTTGGAGAAGACTCTTGAGAGTCCCTTGGACTGCAAGGAGATCCAATCAGTCCATTCTGAAGGAGATCAGCCCTGGGATTTCTTCGGAAGGAATGATGCTAAAGCTGAAACTCCAGTACTTTGGCCACGTCATGCAGAGTTGACTCATTGGAAAAGACTCTGATGCTGGGAAGGATTGGGGGCAGGAGGAGAAGGGGACGACCGAGGATGAGATGGCTGCGTGGCATCACTGACTCGATGGGCGTGAGTCTGAGTGAACTCCAGGAGTTGGTGCTGGACAGGGAGGCCTGGCGTGCAGCGATTCATGGGGTCGCAAAGAGTTGGGCACGACTGAGCGACTGAACTGAACTGAACTGATGTAGATAACAATCTTGAGATGTTCTCAAACATCTGTGCAAATGACAAAATTGCTTCCTATAGTAATTTACGAGACTGCTTCTTTCTTGCAGTTTAGCTCTCATAAAAATACCATCAAAAAGTGACATTGACCTGACCAGTCGATATAGTACAGGTAGTTTTAGAGTGCTTCATAGAAAATACATTAGGCATTCAAGTTCATTTGCACTATGAGATTATGAAGTTCAGGTACCCAGGGTTTGTGTCTGGCTAGGTCAGGATTGCATTTTTATTTCTCATGGCCAGAATATATGTCCGATAAATATTTTTTAAATGAATCACTGCTACTATTTAATTACCTTTTTTATGATCTTATCCTTTGTATGTGAGAACTCAGAAGCTTGGGGATTCACATTCACTGTAATGAAGACAGATGCAGACTACTCAGAAGTCAAATCTGCAAGGTTTATGCTACATTTAAACCCACATATTATGATGTGTAAGCTCTTATTTTGCTATTTTTAGATGAATGCTTCTCAGTATCTTAAAGCTAAGCCTACATTTGGTGAAGTGGTAGATTTAGTACTGTTTATTTACTATGTTGTTCCATAGTCCATATAGAGTAAGAAACTATATTCACATATATGCTGCTGCTGCTAAGTGGCGTCAGTTGTGTCCGACTCTGTGCGACCCCATAGACGGCAGCCCACCAGGCTCCCCCATCCCTGGGATTCTCCAGGTAAGAACACTGGAGTGGGTTGCCATTTCCTTCTCCAATGCATGAAAGTGGAAAGTGAAAAGTGAAAGTGAAGTTGCTCAGTCGTGTCTCATTCAGCGACCCCATGGACTGGAGCCTTCCAGGCTCCTCCGTCCATAGGGTTTTCCAGGCAAGAGTACTGGAGTGGGGTGCCATTGCCTTCTCCACACACAGATGCTACTCATAATTAAAACAAGATGAAGTTGTAAAATATGTTTTATAAATAGTGTATTTAGCACACAATTTGTTTCAAAAATAGCAGTTACTGTTGTTGAAATAAATTCTAGATTTAGGCTAAAGCCACTCCCTGCTCCTGCCCAGGGTGCTGTGTGGGCAAATCAAAACTTGAATATCTTCATTTTCTTGTAAATGCTCCGCTTGAACAGAAACTCAGTATATGCAGTCAGTCAAACCCTAAATGCCAAACCAACCCAGTTCCTTCTCAGCTTGAAGGTGGTATGTAGCCCTGGTCAAGCAAATATTTCCCATTTTTCTGCTTCTGTTCTTTATTCTTTAATGTATAAAATTTTCCTGCTTTATGCCCCATTTTGCAGTTCTCTGAAAGGAGACTGTTGACTTCATGAAGTTTCAAATAAAGTTTGCTTTGTTTATCTATTTTATATAAATATAGTAGTTTGTATCTGCTAGCCCCAAACTCTTAATTTGTTTCACCTCACCTCATTTCCCCTTTGTTCTAGGTTTGTTCTAGTCTTTCTGTTTCATAGATAAGTTCATTTGTATTATATTTTAGATTTCACATGTAAGTGATATCATATGATATTTGTCATTTTCTGACTTCACCTAGTATGATAATCTCTAGGTCGACTCATGTTGTTGTATGTGGGAAGTGGGATTATTTCCTTCTTTTTTATGGCTAAGTAGTATTCCTGTGTGTGTGTGTGTGTGTGTGTGTGCGTGCACGTGCACACACGCATTCATCTGTTCATCTGTTGGCGGACACTTAGGTTGTTTCATGTCTTAGCTATTGTAAATAGTGCTGCAATGAACATTGGGGTGCATGTATCTTTTTGAATTATAGTTGTCTCCAGATACATTCCCAGGAGTGGTATTACAGGGTAATATGGTAACTCCTTTTAGTTTTTTAAGGTCTCCATAGTTTTTCATAATGGCTGAACCAATTTATATTCCTGCCAGTATTGTAGGCGAGTTTCTGTTTCTCCACAGCCTCTCCAGTATTCATTTGTAGACTTTTTAATAATGCCCATTCTGACTAGTGTGAGGTGAAACCTGATTGTAGTTTTGGTTTGCATTTCTCTAATATTTAGCAAAGTGGAACATCTTTTCATGTGCCTATTGGCCATCTGGATGTCTTCAGAGAAATGTCTACTTCAGTCTTCTGCCCACATTTTGATTTGTTTTTTTTTTTACTTATTTTTATTGAGTTGTATGAGCTGTTTGTGTATTTTAGGAATTAAGCCCTTGTCAATCGCATTGTTTGCAAATATTTTCTCCCTGAAAGTGCCTGACTCTTTGCGACCGCAAGGACTGTAGCTTGCCAGGCTCCTCTCTCCATGGAATATTCCAGGCGAGAATACTAGAGTGGGTAGCTGTTTCCTTCTCCAGGGGATCATCCCAACCCAGGAATTGAACCTGAGTATCCTACGTTGCAGGAAGATTCTTTGCCATCTGACCCACCAGTGAAGCAAAGGTGACTGTATTCAATATCTTATAATAATCCATTATGGAAAAGAATATGAAATTTTTTTTTCTTTTTCGTATTCTTTATATATAAAACTGAAGTTTTTCATTTTCATATATGTATAAAACTGAATCACTTTGCTGTGTATGAGGAAATAACAACATTGTAAATCAACTTTACTTCAATAAAAACTTTTAAACATCCGTTGAAATCCTGCCCCCTCAAAATTAGTACTCAGAAAATACTCATTACTTAGTAAATATTGAATAAACATCAGCTATTATTATCCCATTTATAATCTTACCTTCAAAGGAGCTTAGCCCTCTACCTCAAGGATGCCTTATTTGAACCTATCGCCAAATATAAGCTTTGCATCTCTTAAAGTCTCTACCTATATTTTCTCTTTGCATTTATTTTCTATCATGTATGATATGTAAATTTAATTTCCCCGATAAACCTGTATATTCCATAAAAAAGATAATTTACTTTCTTTGTACCCAATTCAGTGCTTAGTATATAGTACATATCAAGAGATATTTAATGAATGATTTAATTTTCACCTCAAAATTAAAAAATAAAAAGCTACAACTCACAAAATTTGTTTTTAGTCACCTAGATTGTCTCCCTAATCATTTTTAACGCTATCAATATATAGTAAGATGCACTAAAATATCATATGTGTGAAATATCAGAAACATCAAGAGATTTTCATATAAGCTAATTGTTAATATACTTTATAGATTTTCTAATAAGTACCTATGTGTTAGTATTTATACATCATTATTAGTTACGTGTAGCATGGCAGACCTTTAAAAAGAAAGTAATAAAACCACTGCAAATCTCTACTTATTAATATTCTCAAAGGAATAATTTGCCTTAACAAAAATACACAACTGTAGGACTTTAGGGTCAAGCCTTGGACCCGATAATGTTCCTGAAGCCATGACTTCATCTATGAGGAAAAGGTGAATTGATTTCTTTGAAAAGGGTCAACAAAATGTCTATTGTTTTCTTCTCTGTGCTGAGTTCAGGCTCTTCTCATCTCTATTTCGTATACTCACCTCATTGTCCCATTTTACCTCCTTCCTCTAGTTCTTCATTCTCCAGCCTGACCTTCCTCACTTTTTGTTCTTGTTTACCAGATACATACCTTGTCAAATTATATTTTTCTCTGGATATATGCCCAGGAGTGGGGTTGCTGGATCATATAGTAGCCTTTTTTTTTAGTTTTTTTTTAAGCAACCACTATACTGTTCCTCCATCCTGTTCTCCATAGTGGGTATACTAACCTATATTCATTATTTCACTGAGTGCATTCTTATTTTTATTATCTTCTTTCTTATATTTAGTTTGGGTTTAACTTGCTTTGTTTCCTAGCTCCTTAAAGTGGAAAACTCGTCCATAGATTTTGGCCAAAAAACTTGAGAGGAAGAGATGTGTGGCGCTTCCGGTAGAGCCATTGCGTACATATTATGAATGCATTCTCTTTCCCCCTTTGCTATGAGATTGGCAATGATCCACAGAGGGGAACAAAACATCAACTAGTCCTCAGATGACATGATTGTAAGAGAGAAATAACCTTTATTATCAAAAGATTGTTTTTTTCTGACAAAGGGGTACCCTAATCCAGTGTTTCTCAACCTCAGCACTGTTGATGATTGGATGGATAATTCTTTTATGTGCGGGGCTGTCTTGTGAATTGTAGGATTTTTTTTTTTTAATCTGCATCCCTGGCCTTTATTCACTCAGTGCCTGAAGCACCCTCTTTCCTTTTGTGACAAACATAACCGTTTCCAGACATTGTCAAATGTCCTCTAGAGAGCAAAATAAACCCCTGGCTGGGAGTCATTGATAATCTACCTTGATTCATATACAACTATACATGTGGAAATGGCAAAGTAAAAATGATGCTCTACATCCCAATATACATGAAGATCAGTTCCAAGTGGATGAAAGGTCTAGATGAGAGACACTAGAGACATTTAGAAGATAATAGAGAAGATAATAGACAATATCAAATTTGGTAGGAGCTCTCATTATCTCTTGTAGGTGTGCAAGTTGGAGCAATCACTTTGAAAATACTGTGGAGTCCTCATTAGCAGACAATCAAAGGTATTTCTTATTCTTCTCCTGGGCATATGTTAAAATTGTACCACCCCCTTGAAATTAAGCTATATGACCTATATCATTTCAAAGTGGGAGACTTCAGGACCTGGAAGTGATTGACCAGGGTTTTCCCCCTGGTCCATGGTGACTGGTAATATTACCTAAGGGAAGATGATGTGGAAGACTCTCCTCACCCAACCCCCTATCTAAGATGAATACATAACATGGGAAACTAATAAAACTTTGATGTTTTAACCACTAAAATTTTGGAGGTCTTTCTAGCCCATTATGACTGCTATAGTGTTACTAAGTAAAGTTGAACCTGCCTGCAATTATTAGCCAGCAATTTGAGTAGTTGGCATTTGCCCTGTTGCCTGTGCACGAGGAAACCATTTAGAACAATGCTTTATAGAAGCATTGCAATAGTATCAAAATACTGGGAAAATGGAATGTCTACCAACTACAAAATACAAACTGTAATGTACTCATACAGTCAAATCCTATAGAGGAGAGAAAATTAATGAAACATAGCCAAATACATCACCATAGATAAATCTTTAAGTATATTGTTTGGTGTAAGAAGCAAGTCAGACAGAGAATGGTAAGATTCCATTTATGTTAAATGCGACATGTGAAGAGTTCATAGAAGTAGAACATTTTGTGAAAATTCATGCACAACTTATAAAAATATAAAGAAACTTAGGAAACAATACAAAATTCAGGATGATGGTTTTCTCTGGGTAGTGGAAGTGAAGGCAAAATGTACTTAAGGAGGTACAACAGAGGGCTTTTAACTGGTGATGCTCTATTTCCTAAACTGGGTGATGGAGATATGTTTATGTTATTATTATACTGTAATCTGACCTTACATGTTTTATATACTCTTTCTGTGCAATCTGTATTTTGCAGACAACGCTAGTTTAGAGCCATCAGTTATATCCTCATACACAGCTGGCCCATAAAATAGTTTGACTCATATTTTGTACAGTGGCCTACAAAACTTCTTAAGAGTCTGATTTTATAATCCAAGGACACAGATGGAGATAAAATTGGTGATATCCTAATTTTGCTTTGATTTTTGTCAGATCCTGGGCAATTTACTTATTAGCTCTATTTCCATGTTTATGTTTATGGAATAGCAGAGATACACCAATTTATTTGAAGATTAATATTTACAAAACACATTGGACCTGAAATAGTACCATATACTGCATTAAAACATGATAGTACCATTGAAAATAATATATTAAAAATTCATCAAGTTTCTGACTAATGGAGGTTTTTGAATGAGTAATGGGAATATTGACAACCAGATTATCACTGCCTTGCTTATAAGGGATGATATGAAACATTTCACTTAATGGAAGAGATAAAAAATGATAACAATTAGATAGATTTTTGAAAGCTTAAAATTAAAACACATACCAAAATATGAAAACACTTTAACAGTGCTTTTTGCAAGGTGAAAAAATTTTATCATGGGCATACAAATCCATAGCAAGAGTGTTTTGAACAGAGTACAAAAATGCAACCTTCTTACTTGGGATGTTACCACTAAATGTCAAAATGCCATGCTCCTAGCTTTTGGTGTTAACTTTTGAAGATGATAGGTAACCATCCATACAACATTAGATTTTCAGGTGGTCATGAAAAAATATTGTCACTGCCCAAAGCACAGATAAATTACTAGATTTCCTTTTTTCTAGTGTGCATGACATCTAGTACAGTGCTTTCTTCAAAGGCAAGTCATTAAAGAGAAGAGATTAAGTCAGGCCTGAATCAAACAGGGGTTAGAGGACTGACTCCAATGTGGGTGACCACAGATACAATGTATGAGGCAATGTGACAGTATTAGGCAGGATCTGAATTAACAGTATCTCTAGGCTGTGATCTGATGGGGGGAAGCACTCTAGTAAGTAGTGTCTAGAAAATGGCTACATTTATCACCAAGGAAAACCATCCATGTTCGTATGGATTGTAAATTAAAGCCAGATGTATAGTCATGGGCCCTGTCTCTACAAAAAGAAGCTGCAGATTAACTGGGAAGGCTAGAAGGGTTTGGTAGCCAGGATATAAAATGTGGCTATTTGTTCTAGCTGTGTTAACCTAAGTGTGAAGAAGGGGGTTCATACTAACAGCATTTACTTTTATACTAACCTCTTCTCTAATAGAAATTAATATGTGAATAGTCAGTCAGACCTATGTGATTTCCAACTTTTGTACCACGTAGAGTTCAATATTCAAAGTGAAGAACTTCTGTACCTGCAATTGACCAGACCAAAGGGAAGGAGCTAGTTATAAAAATCATCCTGTTTACTCAGCTACTTTTATAGAAAATTGAAACCTTTTAATTATATCATTTTGCTGAAAATATAATTCCCCTGGGAGTATTTATAATTTATATTTCAGAACTGTGGCACGTATTTTCTCTTCTAGTTTTATTTATTTATTTTTTTGCCCTTCTAGTTTTAACATCTTTAAAATCCTCTCTGTGTCCCAGAAGGCTGACATCTAGGGATTAGTTCAATAGACAACCTTGCCCTCTGGATTTTAGGTGGGGAAATGGGAATCTCCTACACTAGATCAGAGAGCAGGAGCAGAATAACATCTGGTATTCATTTCCAGTGTTAGCTCATCCTCAGAAGTGTCCTCTAACAGCTCCTCTTTTCCTATATATATTTGCCACTCTTCATATTAAGAGATGGAGCTTACTTCTGCTTTCCTTGAATCCTGACTGACCTGTGACTAGCTTTTATAAATAGAATGTAGCAGAAGGACATTCTGGGATTTCTAAGCCCAGGCTTAAGAGAGTTGGAAGCTTTTACTTGTTGCCACCTGGAACTCAGCCTTCATGCTATGAAAGGCTCAACTTAAATGGAAGACCCACAAAAATTAAATCCAAGGCACTTCAGCTACACTGAACACTAATTGATGGCAATATGAGTGAGCCATTGTGGTAGCTATTCTCCAATATGGGACCCCATGAAGTCCATTTCCCATTATTCACATCCTTGTGTAATCCTACGTTGTACCAGTGTTGGTTTGTATAACCAAACAAGTACCAGGTAAATGATAATAAGTAACTCCCAAGATTAGACTATAACCATACTGTGGTTTGCACATGATGACCCTCTTTCAGATCACTCACTTGGGAAAGCCAGCTGCCAATGTCACAACAACAATCAGGAAACCAATGGAGAGGGCTTTATGGTGAAGAACTGAGGCCTACCTACAAAAGCATGAAGTGGATCTGCAAGTTTCAGATGAGTGCAGTTCAGCCCAATCTTGACTACAACCTCAGCAGAAACTGTGAGTCAGAACCACCCAAGTTACTCCCAGATTCTTACCCACAAAAACTAGGAGCAAATATATTTTTGTTGTCTTAAGCTGTTAAGTTCTATGTTATACTTCACAGATTGTTACATATATAGTATATATATATATATATATATATATAAAACATGTATAACATATTACACAGCAATAAATAACCAATGCACCCATCTGATTGTTCAGTGAAACCCCCAGGTGATTGTGGCACTGTCTGACATGAGCAAAAGAGGGTACCTGACCCTGTTGAACATATAGATTCATTAAAGACAATGCAGTGACAGTTATTACAAACTATTAAGTTTTGGAATGGTTTGTTTTTTAGCAATAGATAACCAAAATAGAAATTGATACCTAGTAAGTTGCTGCTGTAATGAAAATCTAAAATATGTCATTGGCTTGGATCTAGGCAGTGAGTGTAGGCTAAAAGAACCTCAAGGTGACAGTCAGTAGAGGCTGGTAAGAGAGTGAGGAAATAGTTATTTGAGCCTGGAGAAAAGGTGAATTTTTGCCCTGTCACATAGAGGCATCAGGTTTGACAATGCTGTAATCTCTGGCAACATGAAATATAGAAACTATATCTAAGGAACTTATATATTTGACTAAAGAGGTTTCTAGACAGAATGTTGTATCAGTTGGTATTTTTCAGGTCTATATGATACAATTCAGTTCAGACACTCAGTTGTGTCTGACTCTTTGTGACTCCACGGACTGCAGCGCGCCAGGCCCTTCTGTCCATCACCAACTCCCACAGCTTATTCAAACTCATATCCATTGAGTCGGTGATGACAACCTACCATCTCATCCACTGTCATCCACTTCTCCCACCTTCAACCATTCCCAGCATCAGAGTCTTTTCAAGTGAGTCAGTTCTTCACATCAGGTGGACAACATATTGGAGTTTCAGCTTCAGCATCAGTCCTTCCAATGAATATTTAGGACTCATTTCCTTTAGGGACTCTCAAGAGTCTTCTTCAATACCACAGTTCAATAGCATCAATTCTTCGGCGCTCAGCTTACTTTATAGTCCAACTCTCTCATCCATAAATGACCACTGGAAAAACAATAGCCTTGATTAGATGGACCTTTGTTGGCAAAGTAATGTCTCTGCTTTTGAATATGCTATCTAGATTGATCATAACTTTCCTTCCAGGGAGCAAGCATCTTTTAATTTCATGGCTGCAGTCACCATCTGCAGTGATTTTGGAACTCCCCAAAATAAAGCCTGACACCGTTTCCACTGTTCCCCATCTATTTGCCATGAAATGATGGGACCAGATGCCTTGATCTTCGTTTTCTGAGTGTTGAGCTTTAAGCCAACTTTTTCACTCTCGTTCACTTTAATCAAAAGGCTCTTTATTTCTTCTTCACTTTCTGCCATAAGGGTGGTGTCATCTGCATATCTGAGGTTATTGATATTTCTCCCAGCAATCTTGATTCCAGCTTGTGCTTCTTCCAGCCCAGAGTTTCTCATGATGTACTCTGCATAGAAGTTAAGTAAGCAGATGACAATATANTCAGACAACTATTTTGCCTTTTTCTCTCCTTGGGGATGGTCTTGATCACTGCCTCCTGTACAATGTCATGAACCTCTGTCCATAGTTCTTCGGTTTTACTAATATGATCATTTGTAGGATGAAATGAACTAAAGATGAAACTATTCCATTTTCAAGCAGAATCTAGAGTACAGATCAGCAACTGTTTTCTTTAATGGGCCAAGTAGTAAATAGTTCAGCCTTTTCAGACTGCTTTATAATGTCTTTAGTGACTACTTAGATTTGCACTTGTAGCAAGAAAATAGACATGGACAATATGTAAGTGAATAGGCCTAGCTGTGCCCCAATTTAAAAAAAAAACTAACAAAAGCAGGTGAGAGTCTGGATCTGACCTGTGGTAATGATAGTTGGAGAAGGCAATGTCAACCCACTCCAGTACTCTTGCCTGGAAAATCCTATGGACAGAGGAGCCTGGTAGGCTGCAGTCTATGGGGTTGCAAAGGTTGGACACGACTGAGAGACTTCACTTTCACTTTTCACTTTCATGCATTGGAGAAGGAAATGGCAACCCACTCCAGTGTTCTTGCCTGGAGAATCTCAGGGATGGCGGAGCTTGGTGGGCTGCCATCTATGGAGTCGCACAGAATCAGACACGACTGAAGCGACTTAGCAGCAGCAGCAATGATAGTCAGTCAATCTGTGACATAAAGAAACACTTTCAAATAAGAATTTTCTGGGTTGGGGCAGAAATTATTCTCATATCTATCCTTGTTAACCATAAAAAGATTTTCAGAGTAAATTAAAGCCTGAAGGCAAAGATCAAATCCAGGGTGTTTCTAGAAAAACAGTTTTAGTATGTAGATCAGTTCAAGAGTACAGCTGAAAGACTGTTCAACAAGGAAGATTAGGCATTTGTCTGTTAGACTCTCAGCTAGATAGCAGAACTTCTAAGAATCTTAAGGGCTTGCCTTGTTGACCTTCCCAGCTAGACAGTAGAGTTTCTAAGAATCTTAAGGGAGTTTCTTAGGCCCTTTTAGCAAGGAAAAAAAGGGGGGGTGAATTTCAAGAATCTTTAAGGTATTGTCTGTATAACACTCTGATTCTGAAGACAAAGTAGACAAGAGTAAGCCTTAAAAAGTCTATCTTAAAATATGATGTAACTACATAGGAAGTTCAAAAATTTTAACAGAAACCATAACGGCTTGGATTAAAAGGGACAGAGATAGGTCAAAATGGAAAAAAGATCTCTGTGTTAATTTCCTATAAGCAGGACACAGACTGAGAACACTACCTAGCTACAAACACATTCTACTTCTTATGGAAAATTAAGGGTGATAAGAAACCAGAGAACCTTTCTCAGGGAGAAGAAATGGGCTCTAATCAAGGAACATGCTCTGTCCCTGGGACAGAGGAAATGGTGAAATGTCCTGCTATTTTTCAGAATTGCTATGAACCAGTATCTGTTACTTGTTTCCTGTTACTTGTTTTACACTTTTAGAGTGGAGGTTTCTACTGTGGCTGCCACGGCCTTTTCTCATTATTGTTTGATGGGTGTGTAACAGGGCAGATAATGATTCTGAGGAGGGTATTTTACTTTTTAGCTCACAGAAACTCCTGAGGAGCTTGAGGAGTCTGCCCCATCTACATCTGGCTCTAGTACACTGCGGATGGTAAGAGCATGGATATAAGGAGGTGATACAAAGGAACGGGAATTTTGTGAGGATCTCGGAAGGCTGGGAGGGAATTTTGTATATGAATTGTTATGGCCAGAGGGCAGAAATCTGGGGTGCTTTCCCAGATTTCTGCCTTATCTGTATCAGGTCTTAGCCCTCAAATAGGACATTTTCCTAGGGTTCTTTCATAGCCAGTAAGTAGTATTTGATGGTATGATTTGCTTTGATTAGGCTTTGAAAATGTGACCTTAGATAAAAGCAACTAATGTTTAATGGTAGCATTCTTTTAGGGAATTCAGTACGTGGATAAGTTGGGAGCAGGAAAACCCTATAAACATTTTCAATATATTTTAAATTGTTCTATAAAATTAAGCAGTCTTATATTTAGCACCCCATCCTTTATTAACAAGCTAAGATCAAGTTGCTCTTCTAAGTGTTACTTTAAAATGAATGAATATCAACATTTTGGTATTAAATAAGTTATTTATTAAGTATCTATTATAAATGATAGGTTATTATATTTGTGCTGGTTAATGCTAAGTATTTCATAAACTTCTGGTTAATGCTAAGTATTTCATAAACTTTTGAGTATTTTTGTTAATGTTTGACTCAGATTTTTAAAATCTTTAGCTTTAATCTTTTTTCAGGTTTGCCTAAAACAGACTCAGTTTATGACTAATTATTACTAATATTATTGTTATTTCCCACTCTTATTCACAAATCTGTGCTTATTTTGATGATAAGTTATAGTTACTTTATCTCAAGTAGTGGTTATATTTAAGATAAAAATATGCATGCTGCTGCTGCTAAATCACTTCAGTTGTGTCCAACTCTGTGGGACCCCATACGGCAGCCCACCAGGCTCCCCTGTCCCTGGGATTCTCCAGGCAAGAAAAGAATATTAGAAATGCTTAAATATTTTAAAGGCTATACTTTCGGGGGGGGGGCCAAGAAATAGGATCAAAATATCTTTAAGTGTATTTTAAATCTTAAAAAGGTTAACATGAATTTTGAAAAGAAGCTACATAAACTTAGGATGAAAATGTACTTTCTCCAGTTGAAATAGTAAAATTATACACCATAAATTTGACTTTTATAATTTTTGTCTATGGAATATTTTCCTATTATTTATAAGAAGACAAATGAGGTTTAAAACCACAAAGTAAATTCTAGGTTTCCTTGATCAGTAGTTACATAAATTAGATGGAATATGTTTTATATTAATATTTAATAATAAGTTAATTAAATTTTGATTGAAAGCCTGCTTGTTTACATAGTATGTAAATTGATTTCGAGATAAAGTTTGTAGATTTAGATGATGCTTACATTATGTCATTTCCTCAGTTTACATATGTGACATAAATTTTGGTGTGTTCATGCTGCTGCCGCTGCTGCTGCTAAGTCGCTTCAGTCGTGTCCGACTCTGTGAGACCCCATAGACGGCAGTCCGTGAGGCTCTCCCGTCCCTGGGATTCTCCAGGCAAGAACACTGGAGTGGGTTGCTATTTCCTTCTCCAATGCATGAAAGTGAAAAGTGAAACTGAAGTCACTCAGTCGTGTCTGACTCTTAGCGACCCCATGGCCTGCAGCCTACCAGGCTGCTCCGTCCATGGGATTTTCCAGGCAAGAGTACTGGAGTGGGGTGCCATTGCCTTCTCTTGTGTGTACATGACAGCCCCTAAATAAGTTTGAATTAGGGGGAAAAATAGCTAAACAATAGGATTAGTGATAAGGAAGTTTTTTAACATTACATTTTGACCTTTTTAATTTTGTCAGTTTTATTCTTTTTTAATTTAAAATAAAAGTAAGATATCACATGTACTGACATTCAAAAAAACCTCTATGGTGATTGTTACCTCTTTTGGAACCCTGTTTTCCAATCAGAGATCCATTCTCTGATTTTCTTTGCCTTGTGAGTCTTATCCCTGTGAACTGCATCGCTCAGCCTCTTGCCCTTCATATCATAGACCCATATCTAAAATAAAGAATTCTTAAAAGCGAAAAATAAGAAAACAACCTATTTTAGGGTGGGAGATAATCTATACACTTCACCAAAGAATGTATACAGTTGGCAAATAATCTTATCAAAGATGCTCCATATCACAAGGATATGCAAATTAAAACAAGATATCACTACACATCTATTAGAATGGCCAGAACCTAGAATACTGACAACACTGAATACTGGTGACAGTGTGGAGCAACAGTAACTCTTACTCATTGCTGATGGGAATACAAAACGGCACAGCCACTATGGAAGAGATTCTAGCAGGTTTTTGTTGTTTTGTTTTCTTGGATTTTTAAAATAGAACTAAACATAGTCTTGCTACACATAGCAGTTCCACTCCTAGACATTTAATTAACTGATTTGCAAATTTATGTCACCAAAAAAAATTCATGGGAACGTTTACAGTAGATTTGTTCATAATTATTCTAAACTGGAAGCAACAAAGATATCCTTAAATAGGTTAATGAATGAACAAGTTGTAAAAAAACAAACAGCCCAATAAAAATATGGGCAAAAGATCTAAATAGATGCTTCTTTAAAGAGCATGTGGTGGTGGTGGTTTAGTTGCTAAGTCATGTCTGATTCTTGTGATCCTGTGGACTATAGCCTGCCAGGCTCCTCTGTCCATGGGATTCTCCAAGCAAGAATACTGGAGTGGGTTGGCATTTCCTTCTCCAGACACAGATAGCCAAAAGGTACATGAAAAGATGCTCAACACTGCAGAGAACTGCAAATTAAAACCATGAGGTACCATCTCATATTGGTCAGAATGCCCATCATCAAAAAGTCTACAAATGATAAATGCTGGAGAGGGTGTGGAGGAAAAGGAAACTTCCTACACTATATTACATTTAGGAATGTAAATTAGTACAGCCACTATGAAGAACAGCATGGAGGTTCCTTAAAAACAGAACTACTATATGATCTTGCAATCTCACTCCTGGACATAATTCAGAGAAATTATAATTTGAAAAGATACATATACCCCAGTGTTCATTGCAGCACTATTTATAATAACCAAGACATGGAAGCAACCTAGATTTCCACTGACAGATGAATGATAAAGAAGCTGTGGTGTATATATATACATATATATATATATAGGAATATTACTCAGCCATAAAAAGGAACGTGTTTGAGTCCATTCTAATCATGGAGTCGCAAAGAGTTGGATATGACTGAGCGACTGAACTGAACTGAACTGAATGATGTGGATGAACCTAGAGCCTGTTATCAGAGTGAAGTCAGAAAAAGAAAGACAAATGCTCTATGTTAATACATATGTAATAGTCATAAAAAAGAATAAAATAATGTCATTTGCAGCAATGTGGATAGACCTAAAGATTACTATACTAAGTGAAGTAAGTCAGACAGAGAAAGATAAATATCTTATGACATCACTTATATGTGGAATATAAAAGAATCATACAAGTCAACTTATTTACAAAACAGAATTGACTCACACACCTAAAAACAAACTTATGGTTACTAAAGGGAAAAGGAGATGGAAGAAGGGATTAAGTTGGGTTTAACATATATACACTACTATATGTAAAATAGATAATCAGCAATTAACTACTGTTTAGTACAGGGGACTACAGTCAATATTTTGTAATAACCTAAAAAGGAAAAGAATCTGAATATATATATATACCTTTTCAAGAATCACTGTGCTGTATATTTGAAACTAACAAAATATTATAACTCAACTATAGTTCAATTTAAAACTAAAAAAAAAAAACCAGTGATAATCCATACAATGGAATATTATTCCAAGGTAAAATAAATGAGCTATCAACCCAGGAAAAGATATGAAACATCCCTAAGTTTAGTGGTTATCAGGGGTTCAGGAGGAGGAAGGTGAAAATAGTTTTTAATTGAGGTTATAAAACTATCCTGTGTGATTCTGTAATGATGGAGACATAATTTTATACATACTATGCATTTGTCAAAAAACTATACAACTTTACAGTAGAAAAAGAGTAAACCTTAATGGATGCAAATATTTTAAAAGTTATATAGAAAAACTCTCAGAATGGAGACTCTCAGAATGGAATGCATACTGTGAAAAAAGAATCAGATTACATTACAAGTACATGAAAAAAAGAAAAAAAAAACCCTCAATAAAGAAGTTAGGGAGGAAACATGGTAACATAAATGACTTTGGAAATGAGTGGTGCCTATAATGCTTAAGGCAAAAGAAACTGCACCTAAACACTATATTTTATTTGATAAAGCTGTTGCCCAGACTTATGAGTTAACAATGGGGTATGAGTTAAAATCTGGAAACAGCTATACACACATACTTGAATCTGACAGTTAACTAAATTAACAGAAGAAGCAGAAGCCGTTTCTCACTATTACGGTGGAGGTGAAAGATAAGTAAGGAATAGAAAAAGCTGGAATTTTCATATGGTAAAGGATTAGAACTGAAGACATCAGTATGATCTCATGTTTAGCTTAGTATAGATGTTTATATATAGAACTATTCATAGATAGGTATATGTACATAGGTTAGTATACATAATTATATTTTCTTACTCTGTTGAGAGGTATGGAAGCAGTAACACCCCAGTAGCAATAACCACATCTAGCATTCCCAGATGGCTCAGCAGGTAAAAAATCTGCCTGCAGTGTAGTGGACATAGGAAATGTGGGTTCAATCCCTGGGTCAGGAATTTCCCCTGAAGGGGGAAATAGTAACCCTCTCTAGCACTCTTGCCTGGAGAATCCCATGGTCAGAGGAGCCTGGTGCACTGCCACCCATGGGGTCCCAAAGAGTTGGACATGACTGAGCAACTAAGCACACAAACACATCATTTTCCAATATGAGGAACAAGGGCTTTATTGATTCTAGGTCTGGACCAGGAAATACATATGAGTCTGGGCATCATGTAGCACTAGACAGTAGTAAAGTATAATGAACTGAATATTTGTACCCCTCCCTCAATTGAAATATAATCCTTAGTGTGATGGTATTTGGAGTTGGAGCTTTGGGAGGTAATTAGGTCATGAGGGTGGAGCCCTCATGAATGGTTTAATACACCTACAAGAAGAGACAAGAGAGATAGCTCACTCTCATTCTTCCATGTGAGGATATAATGATAAGTTGGTGGTCTACAATTCAGAATATCCTAGAACCCAATCATACTGCGACTCTGATCTGGGACTTTCAGCCTCAAGAACTGTGAGAAATAAATTTTTTTTTTATAAGCCATGTAATCTATTGATCTCAATTCCTTTACATGGCAAAGCATTCAACATCACGGTAATCCAAGTCTATGCCCCCAACCACTAATGCCAATAAAGCTGAAGTTGATCACTTCTGTGAAGACCTACAACACTTTCTAGAAAAAATAAAAAGTCTTTTTCATCATAGAGGATTGAAATGTAAAACAGGAAATCAACAGATACCTGGAGTAATGGGCACATTTGGCTTTGGAGTCCAAANTAATCCAAGTCTATGCCCCCAACCACTAATGCCAATAAAGCTGAAGTTGATCACTTCTGTGAAGACCTACAACACTTTCTAGAAAAAATAAAAAGTCTTTTTCATCATAGAGGATTGAAATGTAAAACAGGAAATCAACAGATACCTGGAGTAATGGGCACATTTGGCTTTGGAGTCCAAAATAAAGCAGAGCAAAGTGTAACAAAGTTTTGCCAAGAGAACACTTTGGTCATAGCAAACACCCTCTTCCAACAACACAAGAGACAACTCTACAAATGGACATCACCAAATGGTCAATAGTGAAATCAGATAGAATATATTATTTGCAACTGAAGAGGGAGAAGCTCTATACAGTCAGCAAAAATAGGAACTGGAGCTACTGTGTCTTAGATCATGTGTTCCTTACTGAAAAATTCAGGCTTAAATTGAAGAAAGTAGGGAAAAACGCTAGACCATTCAGGTATTGTTGTTATTCAGTCACTAAGTCATATCTGGCTCTTTGTGACCCCATGAACTGTAGCACGTCAGGCTTCCCTGTCCTTCGCTATCTCCAGGAGTTTGCTCAGTAACTCCTGAGTCAGTAATGCCATCCAACCATTTCGTCCTCTGTCATCCCCTTCTCCTCCTGCCATCAATCTTTCCCAGCATCAGAGTCTTTTCCAATGACCTATATATTTGCATCAGGTGGCCAAAGTATTGGAGCTTCAGCATCAGTCCTTCCAATGAATATTCAGGATTGATTTCCTTTAGGATTGACTGATTTGATATCCTTGTTGTCCAAGGGACTGACCCTCAAGAGTCTTCTTCACCACAGTTTGAAAGCATCAGTTCTTTGGCACTAAGCCTTCTTTATGGTCCAACTCTCACATCCATACATAACTACTGGAAAAACCATAGCTGTGACTACATGGACCTTTGTCAACAAAGTGATATCTCTACTTTTTAACACACTGTGTAGGTTTGTCATTGGAGAAAGAAATGGCAACCCAGTCCAGTATTCTTGCCTGGAGAATCCCAAGGACAGAGGAGCCTGGCAAGCTACAGTCCATGGGGTTGCAAGAGTTGGACATAACCGAGTGATTTAACATACACACACACAGGTCTGTCATAACTTTTCCTCCAAGGAACAAGTATCTTTTAATTTTGTGGCTGCAGTCACTGTCCACAGTAATTTTGGAGCCCAAGAAAATAAAATCTCTCACTGTTTCCACTTTGCCCCCAACTATTTGCCATGATGTGATAGGACTGGATGCCATGATCTTAGTTTTATGAATATTGTGTTTTAAGCCAGCTTTTTCATGCTCCTTTTCAACCTCATCAAGAGAGTATGAGGAAAATCAAATCCCTTCCAATTATACAGTGGAGGTGACAAATAGATTCAAGGGATTAGATCTGGTAGACAGAGTGCCTGAAGAACTATGGATAGAAGTTCATAACAGTGTACAGGAGGCAGGACCCCAAACCATACCAAAGAAAAAGAAATTCAAGAAGGCAGAATGGTTGTCTGAGGAGGCCTTACAAATAGCTGAGAAAAAAGGAGACGCGAAGGGCAAGGGAGAAAGTGAAAGAGATACTCAACTGAATGCAGAGATAAGGAGAGACAAGAAAGCCTTCTTAAGTGAATGACGTAAAGAAATAGAATAGAATAGAAACAATAGAATGGGAAAGACTATAGATCTCTTCAAGAAAATTAGAGATATCAGGGGAACATTTAATGCAAAGATGGGCTCAATAAAGGACAGAAATAACAAGGACATAACAGAAGGAGAAGAGATTAAGAAGAGGTGGCAAGAATACACAGAACTATGTAAGAAAGGTCTCAACAACTGGATAACCACAATGGTGTGGTCACTCATCTAAAGCCAGACATCCTGGAGTGTGAAGTCAAGTGGGCCTTAGGAAGCATTACTACAAACAAAGCTAGTGAGGTGAAGGAATTCCAATTGAGCTATTTCAAATCCTAAAAAAAAGCTGATGCTGTTAAAGTGCTGCACTCAACATGTCAGCAAATTTGGAAAACTCAGTAGTGGCCACAGAACTGGCAAAGGTCAATTTTCATTCCAATCCCAAAGAAGGGCAATGCCAAAGAATGTTCAAACTATCGTACAATTGCATTTATTTCACATGCTAGCAAGGTGATGCTCAAAATCCTTCAACCTAGGCTTCAACAGTACATGAACCAAGAACTTCCAGATGTACAAGCTGGATTTAAAAAAGACAATGTACCAAGAAATCAAATTGCCAATATCTGTTGGATCATAGAAAAAGCAAGGGAATTCCAGAAAAGCATTTACTGCTGCTTCATTGACTCTGCTTAAGTCTTTGACTGTGTGGATCACAATGAACAGTGGAAAATTCTTAAAGAGTTGGAAATACCAGACCACACTACCTGTCTACTGAGAAACCTGTATGCAGGTCAAGAAGCAACAGTTAGAATTGGACATGAAACAATGGACTGATTCAAAATTGGGAAAGGAGTACAATAAGGATGTATATTGTCATCCTGCTTGTTTAACTTATATGCAGAGAATATGTGAAATGCCAGGCTGGATGAAGCACAGCTGGAATCAAGATTGCTGGGAGAAATATCAACTTCAGGTATGCAATTGATAGCAGCCTAATAGAAAGTGAAGAGGAACTAAAGATCCTCTTGATGAAAGTGAGAGTGAAAAAGCTGGCTTAAAACTTAACATTCAGAATACTGAGATCACGGCATTCAGTCCCATTACTTCATAGTGAATATATGGGGAAAAAGTGGAAACAGTGACAGATTTTCTTTTCTTTGGCTCCAAAATCCCTGTGGNTCCTCTTGATGAAAGTGAGAGTGAAAAAGCTGGCTTAAAACTTAACATTCAGAATACTGAGATCATGGTATTCAGTCCCATTACTTCATAGTGAATATATGGGGAAAAAGTGGAAACAGTGACAGATTTTCTTTTCTTTGGCTCCAAAATCCCTGTGGATGGTGACTGCAGCCATGAAATTAAAAGATGCTTGTTCCTTGGAAGAAAAGCTATGACAAACCTAGACAGCATATTAAAAAGCAGAGGCATCACTTTGCCAACAAAGGTCTGTATAGTCAAAGTTATGTTTTTTCCAGTGTTCTTGTATGGATGTGAGAGTTGGACCGTAAAGAAGGCTGAGTGCTGAAGAATTGATGCTTTTGAACTGTGGTGCTGGAGAAGACTCTTGAGAGTCTTTTGTACTGCACAGTCAAACCAGTCAATTTCAAAGGAAATCAACCCTGAATATTCATTGGAAGGACTGAAGCTGAAGCTCCAATACTTTGTCTACCTGATCAAAGAGCTGACTCATTGGAAAAGACCTGATGCTGGGAAAGATTGAGGGCAAGAGGAAAAGTGGGAAACAGAGGATAAGATTGTTGAATGGCATTACTGCCTCAATGGACATGAGTTTGAGCAAATGCCTGGAGATAGTGAAGGACATGGAAGTCGGGCATGCTGCAGTCCATGTGGTTGCAAAGAGTCGGACAGGTCTTTATGACCGAATAACAACAAACTAGTCTATGATACTCTAGTATAATAGCCCAAACTAAGACTGTAAGTGTTTAAAACAAGACAAGCAAAATAAAATCCCACATTTATGGGTATATTGAAGGAAACCTAGCCAACCGAAAGAATTGCAGATGGCTGAAACTGGAAAAATTTGAGTAACAAAATACATAAAGAAGGATTGGGTTGTTATGGAGCACAGTGTGTGCCTAAGTCACAGTGAGGCCAAACAATACCAAAACATAGGAGTTTGGAAGAATGAAAGTTTACTGTAGGGCCATGCTAGGAGATGGGGTGGCTTATGCCTTAAAAATTTCTGAACTTCTAGAAAGCAGCAAAGCCATTTTATAGGAAAGGTGAGGGAGCTATGTGGTTAGTTGTTGCAGACTTATCAGTTATTGCGGGTTATCTGGCCTGGGAACATTCTCCCAACTCCCAATGTGGGTCTTTCTGCTAGTGCCCAGGCCCAGCTGAGGAGTAGATCTCAGCTGACAGCACCCTCAGGGCCAAGTCCCCAGACCCTGCCGAGCCATCATCACTGAGGGGGCAAGAAGCCCAGGACCCAGCTGGCCCTTAGGCTCCTCAGGCCACCCAAATGGGAGCCAGGTCTACTACCTATGGAGACTGCCACTGCCATTAGGTTCTGGAGGTGGGGATGGGGGAGAGGTTTTCTGCTTCAAGGTCTTGGCCCGGTCAGTGGGCAGCCGTGGAGAGGGCTCTGGAGCTCTGTAGGACACAGCCCTCAGCCTGTCCCCCGCTCACTCACAGGCCCAAGGGTTGTGGGTCCCAGGGAGAAAGCTGCGATCCACCAGATCCATTTCTCATGACACTCTGCCTTGTGGAACTTTGCAAGCCTGGCTCTTGGCAGAATGGGACCCCTAACTGCCATGCTAATGGTTGTGGGCTAATGGTGGCATGCTAATGACCGTGCTCCCATTGGTTTCATGGGATCTAAACAAGTGATTGTGTCTTTCTTTATAGGTAGCATTGAGGAATACATTTCTCCTTTTCATAATTAACTCAAAATCTCCTTGTAAAATTATTTATCCTGTAACTGAATTAATACACAATGTTTCAAATAAATTAATTGTATACTGCAAGAACACATCTAGAGATACTGATCTGCCATCCTACGCTGCGTAGATAAGCAGATTTTTGCTATGACTGCTAGCATCCAGCTGGCAGAAAGAGAGCCCAGGGACTGTAGCAGGAGCGGAGTTGAGAATTTCCAGGTGATCCTGGTGGGCTTCCCACGTGGCACTAGTGGTAAAGAACGCACCTGCCTAACGCAGGAGACATGAGAGACCTGAATCCTGAATCTTGAAGATCTCCTGGAGCAAGCAGGGAATGGCAACCCACTCCAGTATTGTTGCCTGGAGAATCCCATGGACAGAGGAGCCTGGTGGGTGGCAGCCCATGAGATTGCACACGGTAGTATATGACTGAAGCTGCTTAGCAGGCAACACGCTGGTGGAACAAGGCAACCTGTGTAACTGGAACATGGTCTTGTTTTGGCTTCCCAATACCTCTGAGGAGGGCACCTACTTCAAGGCACGGGAGTGCCTCATCAGGCTTGAGTGGAAAGTGAGGAGCCAGGACCCATAGACAGCCTACAGAAGTGAGGCCCCACAGGGGCGAGGGGTCCCCTGATGATCGAGGCCGTGGAGCTTGGTGGGGCTCGGGCTTCTTTCAAGACTATGACTATGATGACGATCGGGAGGCCCTGGCCCACATCTCTGGCCACATGGAGTCTTGACACTGTGTCCTGCTGAATAAACTTAAAAATGCTCTGAGACCAGGCCTGGGCTGTGTGGGCTCGTGGGGCAATGCCTGATGCCACCCCAAGACTACCTCGCAGAAGGTTTGTGTTGCCCTTCTCCTTGAGTCCTTTCCTTTTAGCCCTCACTTTTCTTTTCTCGTGTTTGTTCTGGGTTTTTCTCTGCTTGGTGGTGGAGGGGCTGCCCTTGGGGCATGGGGTCAGTGGAGACCTGAGGGACCCCGGTTCTGTCTGTATCTCCTTTTGGCTTGAGCCACAGACTCTGGTTTCCCTTCTCATGAGTGGAAGGATTCACTTGTGGTCGCCTCTTCTGTCTGCTTTGGTTTGTTTGATATCTAAATAAAACAACCTTATGAGGAAAAACTCACCTCCACCAGCAGGGCTTTGAAAGGAAGAATCTGGGAAGATATGACCTGTGTTATTCAGATCTCACTGNCTGCTTCAAGGTCTTGGCCCGGTCAGTGGGCAGCCGTGGAGAGGGCTCTGGAGCTCTGTAGGACACAGCCCTCAGCCTGTCCCCCGCTCACTCACAGGCCCAAGGGTTGTGGGTCCCAGGGAGAAAGCTGCGATCCACCAGATCCATTTCTCATGACACTCTGCCTTGTGGAACTTTGCAAGCCTGGCTCTTGGCAGAATGGGACCCCTAACTGCCATGCTAATGGTTGTGGGCTAATGGTGGCATGCTAATGACCGTGCTCCCATTGGTTTCATGGGATCTAAACAAGTGATTGTGTCTTTCTTTATAGGTAGCATTGAGGAATACATTTCTCCTTTTCATAATTAACTCAAAATCTCCTTGTAAAATTATTTATCCTGTAACTGAATTAATACACAATGTTTCAAATAAATTAATTGTATACTGCAAGAACACATCTAGAGATACTGATCTGCCATCCTACGCTGCGTAGATAAGCAGATTTTTGCTATGACTGCTAGCATCCAGCTGGCAGAAAGAGAGCCCAGGGACTGTAGCAGGAGCGGAGTTGAGAATTTCCAGGTGATCCTGGTGGGCTTCCCACGTGGCACTAGTGGTAAAGAACGCACCTGCCTAACGCAGGAGACATGAGAGACCTGAATCCTGAATCTTGAAGATCTCCTGGAGCAAGCAGGGAATGGCAACCCACTCCAGTATTGTTGCCTGGAGAATCCCATGGACAGAGGAGCCTGGTGGGTGGCAGCCCATGAGATTGCACACGGTAGTATATGACTGAAGCTGCTTAGCAGGCAACACGCTGGTGGAACAAGGCAACCTGTGTAACTGGAACATGGTCTTGTTTTGGCTTCCCAATACCTCTGAGGAGGGCACCTACTTCAAGGCACGGGAGTGCCTCATCAGGCTTGAGTGGAAAGTGAGGAGCCAGGACCCATAGACAGCCTACAGAAGTGAGGCCCCACAGGGGCGAGGGGTCCCCTGATGATCGAGGCCGTGGAGCTTGGTGGGGCTCGGGCTTCTTTCAGGACTATGACTATGATGACGATCGGGAGGCCCTGGCCCACATCTCTGGCCACATGGAGTCTTGACACTGTGTCCTGCTGAATAAACTTAAAAATGCTCTGAGACCAGGCCTGGGCTGTGTGGGCTCGTGGGGCAATGCCTGATGCCACCCCAAGACTACCTCGCAGAAGGTTTGTGTTGCCCTTCTCCTTGAGTCCTTTCCTTTTAGCCCTCGCTTTTCTTTTCTCGTGTTTGTTCTGGGTTTTTCTCTGCTTGGTGGTGGAGGGGCTGCCCTTGGGGCATGGGGTCAGTGGAGACCTGAGGGACCCCGGTTCTGTCTGTATCTCCTTTTGGCTTGAGCCACAGACTCTGGTTTCCCTTCTCATGAGTGGAAGGATTCACTTGTGGTCGCCTCTTCTGTCTGCTTTGGTTTGTTTGATATCTAAATAAAACAACCTTATGAGGAAAAACTCACCTCCACCAGCAGGGCTTTGAAAGGAAGAATCTGGGAAGATATGACCTGTGTTATTCAGATCTCACTGGCCAGGGTAAAAGAAATTACACCTTGTTTACCAGTATTCTTATTTTATCTTGTCGATTACAACACAGTGGACTAAGAGAATCGTCAGTGTTGTGATTAGATACAATGAATTTTTATTCTCAGTAATTCTTTGGCAGGTAGGAAAGGAAACACCTTTTGCCAGGTGTTTTTCTCATTAAAACAAAGAGAGGCTGTCATTGTCTCTTCTTGAATTCAACTCTGATTATTCCTTTATATTTCCCCTTTACTGATTTTTTTTTCCAGTTAATTTCCTTTCCTCAGTTTGAATTTAGTGCTTCTAACCTTGATTATTTTATGGCAGAATACTTTCTGGTCATCTGCCAGTGTTTTCAGCACTAATATGTTTCCGCTTTCAGGATTTTTCAGTCTGTCGTCTCGTTTCACTTTGATTTCATTGTCCCTTCCCCTTCCAGTAGCTCCTGTATTGTGAATTCAGCTTGATTTTTTTTTTTTTTTTTTTACTGTGGAAGTAGCTATATTCCCTACTTAGCAGATAAATTAGAGAATTCCTTTATTACCAGAAACCAGAAAGATTAAGGTATAGTCACAGGAGTTTGATCATCACCTAAACTTGGGAGCAAACAAACTGAGCAGAAAGGAACTTGCTGGTTACATTAAATTTTATTCTTGCACACTCAATGAACCAAGAAGACGATTTGAAATATGCCTAGCTAGGCTTTTTATTATTTGCTAAAGCTCTTAGTTTAAAAGTCTTGATTGAAGGTTCTTTAGTTCACCTACAAACCACAAAATGGAATTTTGAGGCAACAGTAGTGAGAACTCAGAACTTCTCCACTTGATGACAAAGTCAGCAACCTGGCATGTAGCCCATTACTACTATACCCCCAGGGCTTCATTAGATTTATTCAGTATTTTTGTGTAATCCTTAAACATGGTTAAGGTAAGTTATATAAAAAGTCCTAGCATGTGTAATATACAGTTTGCCCTTTGCCATTGGTTTCATGGTATCTAAACAAGTGATTGTGTCTTTCTTTATAGTTAGCATTGAGGAATAAATTTCCATTAGATACTATTTTTCTTATGTCTGAAGAACATTTTCTCTTATTCAGTGTTTAGAGGCATTATGGCATGGTTCAAAAACCACTATACTGAGTATTAGAAGACCTGGGTCCTTCTGTGAACTTTTTATCTTGACTCAGTTACTTTTGTCATACTTTTGTATTATTTAGGTTTCTTTTTTTGTAAGGAATAGAAGCCTCTCTTAGTTAATGTTGGCAGAAAAGAATTTCTTAGGAAGGTATAGGGAGACATAAGGATAGTTAATTTAAAGGAAACTTGAGAAATCTAAAAGATAAAGAATTAGGGCAACTTTTAAAATCCTGGTAGTAACAACAGACAGTCTCATCAGGTGCCACTGCTGATCATCTCCATTTCTTCTTCCCACCCCTACTATCAGATTGCAGAAAAGATCTATCTTATTGGTCTAAATTGAAGAAAATGGAGAGAAACAGATGTTCCTGATTGACCTAACCAGACTGCACTTAATGAGAAAAGACCATTTCCCTGGAAGAAAAATTTAGGTGTTGCTAATGGGAGAACAACAACAAAATGTTGGCAAAATAACAAAATCCAAAAGGCTAGAAAAACTGACAAATTTCCCATTCAGTCTTTATGTGTACAAAGATATCATCCCATATTGCTACAGTGAGTTTTGTATGGTATGTAAGAAAGACAACATGATTCAACTTTGTGATTATGTTTAAAACTAGGGCTTCTCTTCGACCTCTCTTCCTCTGCTAGGGCAATACCCTCCCTTGATCTTTACCAGTCTGTTGTAGCTTCCTGATTGCATGGTATCTGGTTTTACGTATCATCCTGATAACTTCTCCTCCATAACTATTAAAGAATAACTTTCTAGAATGTAATTTTGTCTCTTGGAAACTGTCAGTAGCCTCAGTATTGTCTATAAGATACTTAATACTTGTTTTAGTCACTATGCTGGCTAGAATTGGGTGCCTGTCTACTTAGCTATTATAACACTTTGTACATATCTTATTTTGAGTTCTTGATTCACTGAATATTTACTGTAAAAGAAGGGGACGCATCTATGTGGAACAATAAAGTAAATTCTCAGATAAAGAAAGTGAAGTGGAGTCATTCAGTTGTGTCCGACTCTTTGCGACCCCATGGACTGTAGCCCACTAGGCTCCTCTGTCCATGGGATTTTCCAGGCAAGGCTACTGGAGTGGGCTATCATTTCCTCTGTATGTAATTCTGGCTGTCTTGCTACTTCTGTTTTCTAAGGCAATTCGTATCTGTTAAAAGATCCATATAATTCCCTCTCACTATGTATTTAAAATAAAAATACCAACATTTCAAAAACTGTAGGTTCTTCTTTTTCACTAAGAAGTTCATACCTGGAGTGAACAGTCTTTGATTTAACAAGTCACTTCAATAAATTTGTATATATGCAAAACTGATTTGGGGCAAATTTCTCTGCATAATAAAGTGACAAGTGCCAGGGATTTTGAACTTTCTGGTGGTAACACTTGGGAAGAGGGGTTTAGGGAGCCTGAGAAATAAAATTAAGAGGAAATGAGAAAAAGATTTTGCGGGAAAGGAGGTTATGTAATATGAAACTCCTTTTCTATAGGAGAATCTCAATTAAAAAAAAAAAAAGCCAATGAAATCTTCCAAGGATGGGAATTGTCAAAGGGCTTGTAAGAATAGTTGCATCCGGTATTTAATTTTAGGTTATTTGCTCTTCTATGCATTTATAGTGGGTATTTTACCCACTCTTCCCTGATTATGTAGCAGTCATTTGTTATATATGGGATTAACATTTCTTCCTCCTCCAAAAGTTATAGCAAACTGGTCTCCCATAATACCATTTAGACAATGATTAATTTGCNTCCGGTATTAAATTTTAGGTTATTTGCTCTTCTATGCATTTATAGTGGGTATTTTACCCACTCTTCCCTGATTATGTAGCAGTCATTTGTTATATATGGGATTAACATTTCTTCCTCCTCCAAAAGTTATAGCAAACTGGTCTCCCATAATACCATTTAGACAATGATTAATTTGCAAGTCAACACTAGTCAACACTCCTGACACATTTCTGAAGTACATGGGTTAGTTTAGAGTCTCAAGACTTTTTGTTTTATGGTTGTGAGAACTACCCTGGATGTCCTACTACTTGAGAAGTCATGCAGCTCCAATTTGTGATGGTGGTTATCCTTTGAACACATGGGGAACCACTCTTGGGAAGACTCTGACTGAGAATAACAGAGATGGAAAAATGGAAGGGGAAAGAGATCAAATGACCTCTGAACTGATCTTGAAGCCTGCCAAGCATCTGGTCTTTCTAAGTTAGATGACTCAGAGAATCTCAACTACTAAATAAAACCGAACTATTGATTCTCTCTCTCTCTCCCAAATTATATGACTCTTGCTAATTTTGTTAAATGCCTGTCTGTTTTGCCAGTTCTTTTCTTTCTCTTACCCACATCTAATCCATTAGCAAATTTTGTCAGTTTTTCCATCAGAGTATATCCAGAATTTCACCACTTATTTCTACTGCTGCTTCCTTGATCCTAACCCACATCATCTCTCTCCTGGATTCTAGCTGTAGCTTTCCAAATGCCTCTCTGCTTCTACTCTTGCCATCCTGTTTTCTATTCAGTAAACATGGTGGTTCTCTGTAAATCTAAGTCAGGTCATGCCAATCTCCTGTCATAAACTTCCACTGTTAATAAAACCCCAAGTCCTTACATTTCCCTAGAAGCTCTCACTCACATGGACTCGTTATCTTTAAGACCTATGTACTACTTTTTTGGTGTGTTACTCTGTCCAAGAGACACTGGCCTCCTTGCTTTACTTCAGACATGCCAAGTTCAGCATCTCTGCACTTGCTGTTACTTCTGCCTAGAACCTCCATCTTTTGGATTCCACGTAGCTTACTTCTTCAGTTCTTACAGGTTTCTCATTAAATTCCTACCTTTTCACTGAGTTCTTCATTGACTCCTCTACCTAAAAGATGAACTATATCTTGTGCCCTTTCCATTCATAATCTTCTCTCTAGTATGATCCCTGCACATACATATTTATTTATATACTTGCCTATAATCTGTCTCTCCCAAGAAAAAATCATCACCCTGAGAGCAGGTTTTTTTTTTTTTTTTTTTTACTGTTTTTAATTGCTAATTCTCCAATGCCTGAATCAATAACTAAATTGTTTACTGAGTGAACGAATAGTTTGAGTGATATTTTTTTTCTTTTATTGATTACTACCAAAATTCCCAAGAGCTACAGTTCTAATTTAATACCCATTCACTAGACTCATCTCTTTAGGAAACTAAGTTAAATATTTAGGTCTTGAGTTTATGGATGTTCTGGGAAATCTGAGATAAATTATCTGTGTTTCCCTTTTAGAGTGATCTTTCATCACAAAAGATGAAATGTAAGTATGAAAATTTATCTGCTGCTTTGCAGCCTTCTCCAGAGCATCCCCAGTTTAATTTGAAATTGGTCTCCTTACTCAGAAGGCAGGGAGAGATCAAAGAAAGAAGCAGACCGCTTCAGATTGGTAAGTGGCAGGTTTAATAAGTAAGGGAACTTACTTACAAGGCTGATCTTGGGTGGCCACAAGATGAATAGATTTCCATATGCTCCTGCAAGAATCTTAAAAGTTATATAAGGCCTTAACTGGATTCAGTCACATATGCCATCTAGATGGTCTTAACACTACATTACTGCCTCATTGCTGTGTCCTTAGGCAGCTTCTAGCTTGAGGAAGGAAAGCAGAGCATACTCTCCAGGGACAGGGGAAGGAGTGAGGGGATCTCTAACTGTCCACATCTAGCTCACAGGCGAGCTGTCGGTTACATCCTTGGATGATCCACCCAACATCATAAAAGCAGGAAATTAGCACAGAAGTTCAATAAGAGAAACATGAACCTTCAGAGAAGTTAATACATGGAAAGAAGACAATGATTTCCAATGTATACATCCTGGGAGCTTAAGTAAGTCCATTTTAAATATTAAGAAGTGTGGTAACCCAAAGCTGAAGCAGTTGATATTTGTTTTTGATGTCTGATTTTCTCTTTGTACTGTAGACTTCTTGGGAACAAGATCCTTCCATTTATCACTGCTTCAGTACTCAGAGGTTGTATTCTATAGATAGTTATTGCATAAATGAAATGGCATTGGAAAAGATCTCAAGAATTGGTTATGACAGAAACTAGATGTTAGACATGTTATTTAGTCTGCCTTTGCTAGGCCTTAGTACCTTCATCTGTTAAAATGAAAGTGCTGAACTTCATAATTAAGTTCTTTCCAACTATTAAATATTCTGTAATTTTATCTGCTTATGTATGAGTGGAGACATGCACATACTTTCATCTAATGGAAATGAAGATATACTACTTAAAAATTTCCTTTGCAAATATATTTTGGTTAATATAGCTGCCGTCAGTTTGGCTTATGAAATAGTATTTCAATGATCTTTTAGCATGATAGATTAATTTTTATGTTCCTAAAGCCATTTCCTCTGAATGCTGCTGAATTCACACTTCACTAATGGCAAGGATCTGATTAGAACTAATTTCATAGTGATTCTCTGACATTTTCGAATATAGAAATGTGTGTGCTTTTCTGAATAAAAGTCAGAGCACATCATAAATTCTAAAAGTAACTATTAAATTTTAGTCTAATATTGGATAATAGTCATGAAAGGCTAAAATCTTACAAAATAAGTGTCCCTTAAGTTTCCCATCCCTCCATTTCTTTTACTTTCAGCTTCCATTGTCATTATACCAGGCTCCACTGGAACTCTTTCTCCAGGCTGTGGTCTGTCTTGTCAGCCACGTTATCAGTTCCTCAATTTGGTAAAACTTAAAAGTAGAAGAGCTGATAATGTCTAATAAAGACCATAGACCAACAAGTCAGCCCTTTGAAGAGACTCAAGGCAGAAACTTAAACCTGTCAACAGAGTCAGCATAGGAAAGGGGAGAGACTTCCTGTGACTTTCAAGTGACAGGCATTAGCATTTTGTCCTCAAGCACCAAAGTAATGGATTTGAAAGGTAACAAGGAAGTTTGGGGGCACAACACAGGTTCTTGACATTTTTGACTAGACCACTAGGCTCCATCATTAGGAAGCAGTACTCAGTCTCAGGTCTGCTTAAATGGTAGAGTTGATGCTGCCAGAAGACTTTTACCCTTGGCTGGGCTTCATTCAGAAACTAAACAGTCTTTCTCTACAATGGGACTCATTAGTGGAAGAAGCCAGAAAAAGTAGTCAGGAGGAGGAAGAAAGGGGCTAATGCCTTCCTTTTTAGACAAAGGAACCAGTTAGGGAGATCCAAGAAGGAACAGTAGGAATAAGAGAAAACCCATATGAGAATGACATTGCTGAAGCTAAGGAATTAAGTGGTATAACAAAGAGTATAGTTAATTATACAGTGAATTTTTCATCTTAGGGGTTAGACTCTTAACATGAGTTGAAAATGTCAAAGTCAAAACTATTTTTAAAAGCTATAACAAAGGTGCTATATTAGATATTGATACACTGTTTTTCTATAAAAATTTAACACGAGTTTTCCCCTCCCAATTTGTTTTTTTTTAATAAACTAATTTTATTTTTATTTATTTATTTTTTTAAAAATTTTTATTTTTTTAGTTTGTTTTGCTTTACAATATCTTTCCTTTCGCCTCCTTTCCTTTCCAGTGCCCTAATGAGACATGGCTGGATTTCATGTAGTGACCATTTTGAATGTAAAAGCATTATCAGTACTGGACTCCCACTCAGTAAACAGTTAGCTCACACTATGAGAGACATATTGAGATGATAGCAGGTTCACGCATTCCATCCCATGCCTGTTTTGGACCAGAGATTCACTGATTGGAATAGCTCATAAATCACTTGCTTATGTTATTATTTTATTTCCTTTCATCAGGTGTGTATTACTGAAATTTTAGAATTCGGTGTTTTGTGATGTGATTCTTTCATGCTGCAGAAAGATCAGAAAGAATAGGGGCTGAGGAAAGGCCATTTTAGTGCCCATTAAGGGGCTTATAAGGGACCTCTGAGTAAAATGTATAGATGATATTGGGGAATGGGAGTCAAATTTCAGAGACAGTGAAATAGAAGTTTCTGAGTTTCTTGGAAAAAGAGGCAACTATTGACAAATATTGTCAGGAGCAAGTTTCTAAAAACTTCCGTTATGTGTAAAAAGTAGCTGGAGAATTTTTGTAAAAATATAATTTCTGGACCTCTGTTCAGAAATTCTGATTCAATAATGCCAAGGTGGAGACAAGAAAAGAGAACTATGAGCAAAAGGTGTTTTGGATGCCAGTGTCTTCAGATCATGTGTTGAAGTACTCAGGTTCTAGAGGGGGAGTGGAGAAGGAAAAACAAAGATTGGGATTAGCTTTGACAAGAAAGGGCTTCTCAGGAGGCTCTAGTGGTAAAGAACCTGCCTGCCAATGGAGAGACACTGATTTATTCCCTGGGTCAGGAAGACAAAGAAAGAGGTATATTTTTTCCTGAGAGTTAAGAGAAAATAAATATTTGAGTATCAAGAAAGAACTGAATTGAGGTGGAATAAAGATAGTAATTTAGTTTCAAGGCTTTAAGGTGATGTTTCAGGAGGCAAGTATGGGGAGAGGAGAGAGGCCAGAAGAAGCTTGAAAAGCATGGAAAAGATTTCAAATAGCTCTTACAACTGAGTGACTGTGATGAGGCTCTGAAGCTGTTTGGGGTGACATGACTACTTTGTTAAATGATGAGATTAGGCATCAAGAATTTTGAAGCTCTTTCAGCTAAAAACAATTCTGTGATTCTTCTGCAGAAGTAATCTCAGACTTTTGTCTGTGCATGATCTCTGAGGAATATGATGTACCATATCTATTAGTTATTATAGCAGGTGTTTGCCGAGGTGGGGGTCAGATCCTCCAAGATAGTACATTTTCATCTTAAGGAAAAATGGTTTTGATTACAGTCTCTCTCTTCCCCAACTTCCCTCTTGACCTTAAGAATTATTTTCATAGGGAATGAGCAATAGTTAAAGACAAAATTGCCAAACAGCAGTGATTATCAGTTTAAATTTAGGCACTATACCCATTTTGGAAAACTGGGTCTTCAAGATTCTATGACTTTTGTCCTATTTCAGGAAGAAAATCAATTAGTAATTTGAAAGCCAAAGTCAAAGATTTACCGCTAAATAATATCTTTTTATTTTCTCCTTATACTGTTTCTTTTTCATTATAGGCATTCTTTTTCCTGTCAAGTTAATCTTTAACTAGACTAGTTAGTCCTATCCACGTTACCTGTGGATCTTGGGAAACTGGTTCTACAGCATACATGATATCCTTCTTGCATAGAGATGAAGAGATTCAGGCAAGCTTTTGGAGGACAGTAAGGATTTAGAGGGGCTTCCCAGGTGGCACTAGTGGTAAAGAGCCTGCTCGCCAACGCAAAAGATATAAGAAATGCATGTTTGATCCTGGGTCAGGAAGATCCCCTGGAGAAGGACATGGCAACTCACTCCAGTATTCTTTCCTGCAGAATCTCATGGACAGGAACCTGGCTGGCTACAGTCCATGAGATCATAAAGAGTCGGACATGACTGAAGCTACTTAATATGCACGCACACTTGCAAGGCTATAGAGATTGGAACCCATTCTGCTTTTAGCTTAGCTATGGTAGGTGTTCCCTCACAGATCTGAAGCCAAAGAGTAAACTAAAATGTACAAATACAAAGCTAACATTTACTGAATATTTATTGTGAGCCAGGGTACTGCTATCAGAAGAGTACCCAGAAAGGTGCTTAATTTTATATGTCATCTTGACTGGGTCATGGTACCCAATTTCTGGACAAATCTCTCTCTAGATGTTGCTGTGAAGGCATTTTAAAAGATGTGGTTCACATTCAAATTAGAAGACTTTGAGTAAAGCAGATCATTCATCATAGTGTGACTTTGCCTTATCCAAACAGTTGAAAGCCTTAAGAGAAAAGACTGAGGTCCTCTGAAGAAATAGAAATTCTGTTTCTAGACTATCTTTGAACTCAAGATTGCAAAGCCTGTTATTGCCAGAATTTCTAGCCTGACCTGTGAGTCTCAGACTTGCTAGCACCCATAATCACATGAGCCAAGTGCTTAAAACCTCTCATTCATACTCTGTATATGTGTTCTGTTTCTTTTTGGAACTCTGGAGAACCCTGATACAGAAGGAAATTGGTGAAACTTAGATTTTTCCTAATGGTTCAGTGTCTTTATCTATTTGGAATGCAGAATATACTTAAGATTCAGTGAAAGCTAGACTCTCTACCCTGGAAAAGTGTATACATGCATATACGTATGAAATTTTGCATACTTCTGTACTCAAGATTGAGAAAACTTGTCTGGATTTAGATGTCAGACTGCTTTGTTTCTTGGTAAACTACAGTGGACCTTCTAGGCTTACTCGGATTGCAGGAAGGAATCAAAGGCCAAAAATATGGTGGGCAGACAAGAGAGATGATTTATGTTCTAAATTTTCTGAAAAAGCCTAGGACCAAAAAATGCTTCTGTTGATGTGCTTTTGAGGGACACTAAAACTGCAGAGAGTACACATGCCCTGAGGTGGTTTGCTTTGCCAGTATAGGGTCTGAAGCCAGAAAGTTAATGGTTAGAGAGGATTCCTGTATGACACAATGTTGAAATGGCACAATGATTTTATCAAATATACTCAGAAACCCAACGACTTGAGAGAAAACAGAAAATAAGTAGAAAGGAGAGGATTCCAGACAGCCATTGACTTTTAATCACAGACTCTCAGTGGAGGATTGTTAAAATTCCTATCAGAATCTAGAATACATTTGTTACTTATTATTATGTGAAAAATTCTTCTTTTCCAGATGGTTTCATGGATATTTTATAGTGAATTTCAGAGAGTTGATGTTCAAAGTGCTACTTTCTCAAGTAATGATCTGTGACCCATAAATATGAGCAAAATGTAGCTGCTAGGGATTCGTACAAAGAGGGCTCAAATTCCACAGAAGGTAGTAAAAATTAAATACAATATAACTTTATAATAAAGCAGCACAAAATATCAAGGTTATTGTATGCTGAATTTAAAACATCAGAGATGATCAGTTCACTTGCTTTGCCTGGTTAACTCATTTTTTACATATATCAGAAAAAGCTTGTTCTATCATCTCTGTGCATATATTTTAAACTTTTCATTGAATCATTATAATATAATTTAATGCTACAATAGTACCAAAAAGATTCATAAACCTGCACGCCAAGAATTGTAAACTGTGGAAGGGAGAATACTATTGATATTAGGGGATGTTTGCATGTTTTTGCACTCAGTTAAATGCCAGGCAAGGCTCATTTGTATCTACTAATGCAGACTTGCAACTGGTGTAGACTGGAATCATATGGTGATATTTTGTTTTACGGTGGCAAATAATGATATAACAAAATTATATGTATAACATGGTATGATTATTAATTTTATGAGGACATGGAACAACAGACTGATTCCAAATAGGAAAAGGAATACATCAAGGCTGTATATTGTCACCCTGCTTATTTAACTTCTATGCAGAATACATCATGAGAAACGCTGGACTGGAAGAAACGCAAGCTGGAATCAAGATTGCTGGGAGAAATATCAATCACCTCAGATATGCAGGTGACATCACCCTTATGGCAGAAAGTGAAGAGGAACTAAAGAGCCTCTTGATGAATGTGAAAGAGGAGAGTGAAAAAGTTGGCTTAAAGCTCAACATTCAGAAAACGAAGATCATGGCATCCGTTCCCATCACTTCATGGGAAATAGATGGGGAAACAGTGTCAGACTTTATTTTTGGGAGCTCCAAAATCACTGCAGATGGTGAGTGCAGCCATGAAATTAAAAGACACTTACTCCTTGGAAGAAAAGTTATGACCAACTTAGATAGCATATTCAAAAGCAGAGATATTACTTTGTCACCTAAGGTCCATCTAGTCAAGGCTATGGTTTTTCCAGTAGTCATGTATGGATGTTAGAGTTGGACTGTGAAGAAGGCTGAATGCCGAAGAATCAATGCTTTTGAAGTGTGGTGTTGGAGAAGACTCTTGAGAATCCCTTGGACTGCAAGGAGATCCAACCAGTCCATTCTGAAGGAGATTAGCCCTGGGATTTCTTTGGAAGGAATGATGCTGAAGCTGAAGCTCCGTTACTTTGGCCACCTCATGTGAAGAGTTGACTCATTGGAAAAGACTCTGATNGGGCTCCAAAATCACTGCAGATGGTGACTGCAGCCATGAAATTAAAAGACGCTTACTCCTTGGAAGAAAAGTTATGAGCAACCTAGATAGCATATTCAAAAGCAGAGATATTACTTTGTCAACTAAGGTCCGTCTAGTCAAGGCTATGGTTTTTCCAGTAGTCATGTATGGATGTTAGAGTTGGACTGTGAAGAAGGCTGAATGCCGAAGAATCAATGCTTTTGAAGTGTGGTGTTGGAGAAGACTCTTGAGAATCCCTTGGACTGCAAGGAGATCCAACCAGTCCATTCTGAAGGAGATTAGCCCTGGGATTTCTTTGGAAGGAATGATGCTGAAGCTGAAGCTCCGTTACTTTGGCCACCTCATGCGAAGAGTTGACTCATTGGAAAAGACTCTGATGCTGGGAGGGATTGGGGGCAGGAGGAGAAGGGGACGACAGAGGATGAGATGGCTGAATGGCATCACTGACTTGATGGGTTTGAGTTTGAGTGAACTCCGGGAGTTGGTGATGGACAGGGAGGCCTGGCGTGCTTTGATTCATGGGGTCGCAAAGAGTCGGACATGACTGAGCGACTGAACTGAACTAAACTTGGCTGGACCACAGATGGCCTGGATATTTTGTTAGATATTATATTGGGTGTTTCTGTGGGGGTGTTTTTGGATGAGATTTCATTTAAATGAGCACACCGAGTAAAGCAGATCACCCTCTATAATGTGAATGGATCTCATTCAATCAGTTGAAGGCCTGACTCAAACTGAAACATTGGCTCTTCTAACCTCACCAGCCTAACCACCTGGCTAAAGCTACCAACCCTGTTAGCTCTCCTTGGTCTCAAGCTTGCCAACCCACCCTGCAAATATTTAGACTTGTCAGCCTTCATAATCATAGGAACCAGTGCCTTATAACCCCTGTCTCTATCTCTGAATCATCCTACTGATCCCAATTTTCTGAAGAACTCTAATACAAATAGTATTAAAATAATTTTAGCACTTATTTTAAATTTTGGATTCTTCTATAACTGCTTAAAATAGTGTTATTATTTAAAGCTTTCATTCTTGCATAACTTTTACATTTATAACTATTTTTCAAATGTATTAAAATTACTCTTAAAACTAAAAGTATTAGTAAAAATCAAAAAATTTAGGAAGAATCTAGTGATGAGATTGATCTGGTTTAAGATGAAATAACATATTAAGATGATTCAACTGATGTCATCCACATTAACAACAATGTAGAAAAATAAAACATTATGCCAGAAACTCTTCTACAAAATCACTGAAAATTTAAAGACGTAGAAATTTCTGTCATAGAAAATATGACAAGAAAGTTAAAGAGGAGTTATTTTTGTTTGTGATCATTTTTGTGGCAATTAAAATTACTCAAATCCTCAGTATGTTTATGCAGTGAAATTTTGAAAAGAGTTCCACAATCTCTGCCAAGTTACAACATCATTTGAAACAAAACAAAGTGAGCATAAAAATAAGGCTTTCAAATACTTTCGGAATAAATGAAACAGGTTAATGATATCGAAAATGTATGCAAACACAATTTGAATCTGATGCTGAAAATACACTTATTAAATGACATCCTATTATATTGCAACAATTAGATTAGGAAGGAGCTAGGAAAATATAATTAGTACATTGTCTGAAAATAAAGCTGAGAGAATACAAGAATGTGCATATAAGTTACTTGACTAATTAGATTATGGACTGACATACATGAAATCTCTAAAGTTCAACTGTACAAGGGAAAAACTGTTTTAGAACTCATTTGCTTATTTTTTTGCTATGTGTGAATAAAAGGGCATTTATTACTTTGTAAATGTAATAATATTACTTGACAGAGAAATTATTTTGAAAATTTGAGGGAACATTTTACAGAAATTAGCATGTTATCTGAATTTAAAAAATGACAGCTGAGTATTTCATTGTAGAGATTTAAATTTAAGAGCTAATTTACCTACATTCTTTAAAAATTAACACAGTTTTAATTATTTGCCATAATTTAAACTAATTCATTTGTAAATATCGTCTTACTCAGTATCCTACCAGATAGATTACTATTTCTGTTTTACATCTCAAGGAAAATACTTAAGGAGGTCAAGGTGAAAATAGTAATTAAATAAGGGAGGAGGCAAAACTCTAGACCCAGGTTCTTCAGACTTCAAATATTCTGTTCTTAAGTACTATTGTATTATTCAATACAATAAATAATCAAACTTGTAATCATTCAAGTTTGAAATAATTTCCTATGAATCCTCTTTCATGTTTGTGGATTAAGCATGATCAAGGGTGTTATGAGATTGCAAGGCAGGCCATTGAAAACTGTTATGGTTGAACACTAATTTTGTTTGAATCAGAATTTTCTTATAAGTTAACCAAAACAAAATTTAGAAATTCATTAAATATTGAGATTGAAGCTACTGTGAAGCATCCATAATTGTAATTTTAAAATTTCCAGAAAACTATCATTGTTCTTATTTAATTGCTTTATATTACTTAAATTTAAACTAACAAAGTGTGGTTATTATACTGAAGTTAACATGTTCATGTCTTATTCTTTCCTTTAATGAAATTCAGTGAATATTTATTTGAAAAATCACAGATTTTATATAATTCAGACATTTATAGTTATGTCAAATTCTGTATTATCTTATTCTCATGACAAAAACTGATATACAACCAAAAACCATCTCAAGTCCAGGTCTTCAGACTGAATCCTAGATTCTTACCAGTGAGCCGTGTTGCTTATAGACAACATTATCTCAATAAATCAAAAAATTTAAATAATCTAATTACAAAAACAAACTAAAGAGAATCAGTAGTGTTTTCAAGAAACGTGAACTTCCAGTCCATCAGTAAGAGTGTATGAATAATTCATTAGTCATTAATTTACTAAGTTATCAAAAATAAAGACTTTTCTTATTGGTTTTTATTTAACTTCCTTTGGATGTCATCACTGATTCAATGGACCTGAGTTTGAGCAAGCTCTGGGAGATGGCGAAGGACAGGGAAGCCTGGCATTCTGCCGTCCATGGGGTTGCAAAGAGTCTGACATGATTGAGCAACTGAACAACTATATATATATATATACACACACACATATATATGTACACACATACACATATATACATACTGCATTTCAGTTTTTCTGAAATCACATAGCTAGATAAAACTAAAAATTGTTTTGATATTAGTCTAATTTTTATGAAATTATTTTTACCTATCATGATGCATATGTCATTTTTTCTGTAGGACTATGCTTACAAACTAGTATCATCTGTGTAATCTATTTTTTCACAACAATAGTATTTGGAATTTTATACTTTTGAAGGAAATTATTTTCTTGTCTTTCAATCACACAGAATATAAAACATTTTATAAACCCTTTAATAATTTTTAAACAATAGCAGGGTTATCATAATAGAGCAAGTCTCAGCTAGTAGTAGGTATCAAATTCAGACAACAAAATAAATACAATTACTCTTTTTATTTTCCTAATGCTACATGTCCAATTTCATATTCATCTATGTCAGAATTAACTGTGACCAAAATATGCAGAGCATCAATTTGCAATGGCTTGTAAATGTTGGCCTACATGTTGTGGGATTAATATTTTTCATGCACAGCAAATCAGAACAAACATTTTCTTCAGTCGTGTCAGACCTTGACACTGTCATATTCATATGCCCTTCATAACCAAGACTAAGAAATTCTCAGTTTGTGGAAAAAAAGATTTGATAGAGGACTGAAGCTGACAGGCAGTAGCTTTAGATATCATTTTAGAGATTCCAAATTTATGATCTATCTGAAAAACGTGTCTTGAAGTATAAAAATTAGTGGATCCGAAATTACATTTTTTAGTGATATAATGGTAGTATGCATGTCCTTTGAAATAATAAAATGAATACAGGTTCCTCTTTCCTTTACCTTAACAGTCAACAATTCAGGTATTTGGTAATATTTACTATAGCTTCAGAGAAGGCAATGGCAACCCTCTCCAGTACTCTTGCCTGGAAAATCCCATGGACGGAGGAGCCTGGTGGGCTGTAGTCCATGGGGTCACTAAGAGTCGGGGATGACTAAGTGACTTCACTTTCACTTTTCACTTTCATGCATTGGAGAAGGAAATGGCAACCCACTCCAGTGTTCTTGCCTGGAGAATCTCAGGGACGAGGGAGCCTGGTGGGCTGTTGTCTCTGGGGTCTCACAGAGTCAGACACGACTGAAGCGACTTAGCAGCACTATAGCTTAGTTAGTCACCCAGAGCCAGACATTCTGGAGTATGAAGTCAAGTGGACCTTAAGCACTGCTATTAATAAAGCTAGTGGATGGGATGAAATTCCAGACAAACTATTCAGATCCCTAAAAAAGAATGCCATCAAGGTTTTGCATTCATTAGGTCAGCAAATCTGGAAGACCCTTCAGTGGCCACAGAACTGGAAAAGATCAGTCCTCATCCTCATTCCCAAGAAGGGTAATACCAAAGAACATGCTAACCATCAGACATTTGCACTCATCTCCCATGCTAGTAAGGTCATGCTTAAAATCTTGCATGCTAGGCTCCAGTATTATGCGAACCAAGCACTTCCAGATGTCCAAGCTGGGTTTAGAAAAGGAAGAGGAACTAGAGATCAAATTGCCAGCATTTGCTGGATTATAGAGAAAACAAGGGAATTTCAGAAAAACATCTGTTTCATGACTAGGCTAAAGCCTTTGGCTGTGTGAATCATGACAAACTGTGGAAAGCTCTTAGCGATATGGTAGTACCAGACCATCTTACCTGTCCCCTGAGATATCTGTATGCGGGTCAAGAAGCAACAGTAAGAATCCTGTATGGAACAACTGATTAGTTCAAGATCGAGAAAAGAGTACGACAGGGCTGTCTGCTGTCACCCTGTTTATTTAACCTATGGGCTGAGCACATTATAAGAAATGGCAGGCTGGATGAATTATAAGCTGGAATCAAGATAGGCAGGAGAAACATCAACAACCTTGGATATGAGGATGATATCACTCTAATGGCAGGAAGCGAAGAGGAACTAAAAGAGCCTCTTCACAAGGGTGAAGGAGGACAGTGAAAGAGCCTATTTAACACTAAATATTAAAAAAAACTGAGATCATGGCATCCGGCCCCATTACTACGTGGCAAATAGAAGGGGAAAAGAGGAGGTACTGACAGATTTCCTCTTTTTGGGCTCCAAAATCATTGCGGACGGTGACTGCAGACATGAAATCAGAATACGATTGCTTCTTGAAAGGAAAGCAATGACAAATCTAGACAGTGTGTTGAAAAACGGAGACATAATCCTGCCAGCAAAGGTCCATATAGTCAAAGCTATGGTCTTCCCAGTGTTCATGTGTGGTTGTGAGAGCTGGACTGTAAAGAAGGCAGAATGCTAAAAAATTGATGCCTTCGAACTGTGGTGCTGGAGAAGACTCCTGAAAGTCCCTTGGACAGCAAGGAGATCAAACCAGTCAATCTTAAGGGAGATCAACCCTGAATATTCACTGGAAGGACTGATGCTGAAGCTGAAACTCCAGTATTTTGGTCATCTGTTGTGCACAGACGATTCATTGAAAAAGTTCCTGGTGCTGGGAAAGACCCAGGGCAGAAGGAGAAGAGGGCATGAGAGGATGAGATAGCTAGATGGCATCACCGATGCAATGAACTGAACTTGGGCAAACTCTGGGAGATAGTGAGAGACAGGGTGACATGGAGTGCTGCAGTCTGTGGGGTCACAAAGATTCGAACATGTCTGGGTGACTGAACAACAGCTATCGCTTCAGTTCAGTTGCTCAGTCATGTCCGACTCTTTGTGACCCCCTGAACTGCAGCACGCCAGGCCTCCTTGCCCATCACCAACTCCTGAAGTTTACTCAAATTCATGTCCATTGAGTCTGTGATGCCATCCAACCATCCCATCCTCTGTCTTCCCCTTCTCCCACCTTCAATCTTTCCCAGCATCAGTGTCTTTTCAATTAGTCAGTTCTTCATTAGATGGCCAAAATATTGGAGCTTCAGCTTCAGCATCAGTCCTTCCAATGAATATTCAGGACTGATTTCCTTTACGATGGACTGGTTGGATCTCCTTGCTGTCCCAAGGAGAGTCTCTCAAGCTTAAGCATTTATTAAAAATGAAAATTCAGTAAAGGCATTTGCTTTGAGCAAGAAAAGAGGTATGGAAAGAGGGTGTCTTGGGCCAGATAGGTTTATTAGCTAGATGACTTCTTGAGAAGCTTGTTAAACCTTTGAGTAGCAGCTTTTTCATCTATGAGGATTTTAAGAGCTATTTCACATATTTTTGTGGGGATTACATTTGAAATCAACGTAAAATTGCCTGGTACAGTCTGCCTGACAATAAGGTACTCAGTAAACATTTCCTCTCTGCCCTAATTTTATCAATGTTTTCTCTCAAAAATGACATATAGAACTTCATTGTCTAAAATGGCAACCACCAACCAGTGATTCTGTTCAGCAATTGAAATGTGGCTACTCTGAATTGAGATGTGATATAAGTGTAAAATATATAGTACACCAGATTTTTAAGACTATTATGAAAAAATATATTTCAATATCATATTTAATAATTATACTGATTACATGTTAAAAATGCTATTTTAGATATTTCAGGGTACATAAGTGTTAAATTCATCTGCTTTTAAATTTTTTATGTTTAAAAATTTAAATTACATGTACTTGTGTCTCACATTATATCTCTAATGAATAGTGTTCATCTAGAAATGAGATTTGAGAAAGCCAAAATTATTTTAATATTCTTAATCCATAAAAGTTTTTACGGCGTTTTCATACTTTAGAGTCCTTGTAGAGAGGAATCATATTTTATTACATTCTTGTAAAAAGCAAATTTTAACAGCAAACATTTTTGATTAGCCTCTTTAGAGTTACAATGTGGAAAGAAATATTTTTCTGATTTGTCTATTATAATTTTAAAAATTGGAACAAAGTAGAAGAAATTATATTGTAGTCCTTGTTTTCTCTGCCTTGCACATAATGACTGCATCAGGCAGCCTTTAAGTATATTCCTTACAGTGGATGGAACCAGTGTCTCCCTGAGCTACCTATGGTTTATTAAGGTCTTGGGCAGCCAAATTCCTTAACCTAGGGAAGGTCATAGACAATTTCTCAGAAGATAGGGAGAGTGACAAGAGGAACTCCTAATATTAGCTGTTCTGACCAACTTCTCCACACTTTAATAAAGCACACTATACAAAAGGCAAGTCTGCTCATGCCTTTTTCCTTAAAATCTTCAATGACACCATGTAGGTTTTAAGAGAAAGTTAGAAGCCTACTTGACCAGAAGTCTCCATTGCTGCATACAAAGCTGTTTTCTCTTCTTGTCCCTATAAATGTATAGAGCACTATAGGCTTAAGAATTCTCTGCTGCTTTTCTGCCATAGGGCATGCAATCTAGCCATACCTGACCTAGGCATGTTTCTCCTGGGGTAACAGAACTTGGGAAAAATGTTTGCTTTCCTATCTTCTGCTGGCAAGTTTTGTTAGTTCAGAAATTCTCTCTCTTTTTATTTTTTTTCGCACCTATCCCGGTAGAATTAATATTACAATAGAGAGCCAGATAATAAATATTTTAAATATATAGAATATTAGTATCAACTGCTAAGGAAAAGCAAATGTTGGAAGGGATGTATGCATTGTCATGTCTGGATCTAAATGGGATGGCCATGGATGACCTCATGGCAAGAGTGATGTGTGAGAAAGCATATGAGACAAGTGTAATTACTTGTGGCCTCATTGTGTGTCCTTGAGATTAGGAACATCTCTTGCCAGAGTTTTGGTCTTCTTGAGTCAGTATGGGTAAATATGGGAAAACACTGAAAGTATGAATGAATATGGTAAAATGCAGAGCAAGGCAGAAGACTTATAGATGAGGCCTGCCAGGAGGTTCAGGAAAATGCAGATGACCTCCCTAAGACTAAAAGAATGCCTTTCATTTTCCATGTATTTTATCTTCAAGCATGATATGATCTCTGGTTCTGAATTTTTCAATAGATGGCCAGATGAGTTTAATAGGTAATAACCAACAGCAAAAAAAAAAAAAAAAGAATATAAAACACTATTATTTGCTACAGTAGGATAGAAGTTATTTCAAATACCTACACATATGTTCAACTGTGTGTTTGCTGATCAGTAATATAGAACTGATTTTTTAACCATGGGTCATGGATAGAAACAGTTGAAAAATACTGTGCTAAGTCTAATTTTGCCACCGCCACTTGGGAAGCCCCAAGTATTAAGATAATTTCTCAAATGGTATCTCCTAAAGAGGGGTTAAGACAGTGGCTGGTGCAAGAAAGAAGGCATAATGGATGCTTATCTCCAAGGAAAAATGAAAGCATAGAGCTCAAAGAAGATATTCAGACAACCATTTACCTTATATGTTGAATTAGAGATGAAAAACTTCATTCAAAAGGTTTCCCTGGTGGTTTAGTGTTAAAGAATCTGCTTGCCCATGCTGGAGATGCAGCTTTGGTCCATATCTGGGGAGATCCCACATGCTGTGGGGCAACTAAACCCATGTCACAATTATCAAGCCTGTGCTCTAAATCCCAGGAGCCTGGACTACTGAAGGCCACACCCCCTACAGCCCAAGCTCTGCAATGAAAGAAGCTGCTGCAATAAGAAGACAGTGCATTGCAACTAGAGTAGTGCCCACTCTCTGCAACTAGAGAAAAGGTCAGGCAGCAGCAAAGACCCAGCACAACCAAAAAGAAAAATAAAGTTAGTAAAAACCTCACTTAATAGCTATGCTTTTTATTTTCGGGAGGCTTTAATTTTTTTGTTGAATTATAGTTCACTTACAGTATTATATTAGTTTCTGGTGTACAGCATAGTGACTAGTATATTTATAGATTATACAAAATTAAAAGTTGTTACAAAATAATGATTGTAATTCCTTTGGTATAATATATGTTTGCTGCTTATCTATTTTACACATAGTAGTTTGTATACCTGAACTGCATACCCTTTCTGTGCCTCTTCCCTCTCTCTGCTGGTAACTACTTGTTTGTTTTCTATAACCATAAATCTGTTTCTGTTTTGCTATATTCTTTCATTTGCTTTATTTTTTAGATTCCACGTAAAAGTGATGTCATACAATACTGCAATGTTTTAATATTGTCTTTCTGACAGTTTATTTTTAGTGTATAGAAAAGCAACAAATGTCTGTGTATTAACTTTTTATCCTGAGACTTTCCTGAATTCACTTATTCTAATAGCTTTTGCACAGAGACTTTAGGGCTTTCTATGTAATGTATCATCTGCAAATGGTGACAGTTTTACTTTCCCGCCAATTTGGATTCCTTTTGTTTCTTTTTCTTGTCTGAGTGCTATTGCTAAGACTTTCAATACTGTGTTGAATAGAAGTGGCGAGAGGGGCATCCTTGTCTTCTTCCTGAATTTAAAGAAAGAGCTTGCAGCTTTTCACTGTTGAGTATGATGTTAGCTGTGGGTTTGTCATAGATGTTCTTTATTAGGTTGAGATCATTTCCTCTTTACTTACCTTGATAAGAGTTTTAATCATGAATAGATGTTAATTTTGTCAAATGTATTTTCTGCATCTACTGAAATGATCATGTGATTTTTATCTTTCTTTTCTTAATATGGTGGATCACATTGATTGATTTGTGAATACTGAACCATCTTTGAGTACTTGGAATAACTCCAACTTGATCACAGTATGTGATCCTTTTTATATATTGATAGATTGGATTTGCTCATGTGTTGTTGAGGAATTTTGCATCTGTATTCATCAAAGATATTGGCCTGTAGTTTTTGTTGTTGTTGCTATCTTTATCTGTTTGGTATTAGGATAATTGTGACCTTATAGAATGAATTTACAGAAAAGGCAGTGGCACCCCACTCAAGTACTCTTGCCTGGAAAATCCCATGGATGGAGGAGCCTGGAAGGCTGCAGTCCATGGGGTCGCTGAGGGTCTGACACGACTGAGCAACTTCACTTTCACTTTTCACTTTCATGTATTGGAGAAGAAAATGGCAACCCACTCCAGTGTTCTTGCCTGGAGAATCCCAGGGATGGGGAGCCTGGTGGGCTGCTGTCTATGGGGTTGCACAGAGTTGGACATGACTGAAGTGACTTAGCAGCAGAATGAATTTGTAAGTGTTCCATACTCCAGCTTTTTGGAATAGTTTGAGGAAGATAATATTAGTTGTTCTTTAAATGTTTTATAGAACTCTTCTGTGAAACCATTTGATTTTGGACTTTTGATTGCTGGGAATTTATTTTTTAATCACAAATTCAATTTTGTTACTAGTAGTTGGTCCGAGAAAATTGTTTCTTTTTGACTCAGTCTTGGCAAGTTTTTATTTCTAGAAATTTATCCATTTCTTCTAGTATCCAGTTTGTTGACAGATAACTGTTCACAGTATTCTCATGATTTTTTTGTATCTCTGTGGTATGAGTTGTTATTTCTTCTCTTTTGTTTCTTATTTTGTTTATTAAGATCTTGTCTCTTTTCTTCTTAGTGAAAAAATGGTAGATCTAGCTAAAGGTTAATTGATTTTATCTTTTCAAATAAACCAGCTTTTCTTTTCAATCATCTGTTTTACTGTGTTTTCATCTCTATGTTATTTATTTTCTCTTTGATCTGTATTATTTCCTTTCTTCCACTGACTTTGGGGGCTCTTTTGGTTTTTTTCTTTAGGAGGTAGCTTAGGTTGTTTGTTTTAGTTTTCTCTTTCTTTCTTTCTTTCTTTTTTTTTTTTTTAAGAAAAGCTGTATTGCTGTACACTTCCTTTTTAGGAGCTTAAACTTTGCTGCGTCCTATGCATTTTGCAAAATTATGTTTCTGTTTTCATTCGTCTTAAGATATTTTCTGATTTCCTTTTATTCGTTGACCCACTGAGGTTTTAGTAACATATCTTTTAGTCTGCATGTGTTTGTTCTTTTCCCATTTTTGTTTCTGTCATTGATTTCTAGTTTCATACCATTGTTGTTGGGAAAAAATGTTTGATATAATTTCTATCCTCTTAAATGTCTTAAGACTTGTTTTTTGGCCTAGATGTGATCTATCCTGGAGAATATTCCCTGGGCATTTAAAATGTATATTTTGCTGTTTTGGGATATAATGTCCTATAGATATCTATTAAGTCCAGTGATATATTGTGTCATTTAAGACCACTATTGCCTTACTGATTTTCTGTCTAAATGATCTGTCTATTGATATAAGTAGTGTTAAAAATCCCCTAATATTACTGTATTATTCTCATTGTCTCCCTTGAAGTCTGTTAGTATTTGCTTTATATATTTAGGTATTTCTGTGTTGGGTGCGTATAATTTAGTGAGTGTAATATTCTCTGGGAGAAAGTGAACAACAGGAGCCTGGTGTGCTGCAGTCCATGGGGTCACAAATACACACCTTAGCAACTGAACAACCACCACCACAACACTGTCTTCTTTTCATTATCTAATGCCCTTATTTGTCTTTTGTTATAGTCTTTGTTTAAAAGTCTACCTTGATATGAATATTTCTGTCTCCACTTTCTTGTAATTTCTTTTCTATGAAATATCTTTTTCCATCCTCTTACTTTCAGTCTCTGTGTGTCTTTAGCTCTGAAGTGAGTCTCTTGTAGGCAACACATAGAAAGGCCTTTTTTTTTTCAGTCCAGTCTTCTACCCTATGTCTTTTGATGGAAGCATTTCACAGTAGTTATTGATAGGCATATACTTAATGCATTTTATTACTTGTTTTCCAGTTTTTGTAGTTCTTCTCTGTTCATTTCTTCTTTTTATTTCTTCTCTTATGGTTTGATGATTTTCTTTAGCAGTATGCTTGTGTTCCTTTATTTTTAGTTTTTGTATACTTACTGTAAGTTTTTGATTTGGCATAACTATGGGGCTCATACATGCTGACATATAACTGCTGCTGCTGCTAAGTCGCTTCAGTCGTGTCCGACTCTTCGTGACCCCATAGACTGCAGCCCACCAGGCTCCTCCACCCATGGGGTTTTCCAGGCAAGAGTACTGGAGTGGGGTGGGTGACATTGCCTTCTCCAACTATGTCTAGTTGTTCTAAACTGGTAGTCATTTAAGTTCAAACACATTCTAAAATATCTATTTTAGTTTCCTTCTCCCACATTTTGTATTTTCAATGTCATATTGTACATCTTCTTGTTTATACCTTAATTATTTATTTTAGTTATAGTTGCTTTTATAATGTTTTGCTTTTAATATTTGTTGCGGTTTATTTAAAGGGCTGATCCTCACTTCTTACTATGTATTTATTTGCCTTTCTTAGTGGGATTTTCCCTTTTCAATATATCTAATCCTGGATTAGAAGGAAGGTTCAACAAAGCCACCAGGGATCCCTGGAGCTAAAGTCACTTGTCAGAGGAATCCCACATCTTCCAGGGACAGGCTTGCTTTAGTATTCCTGCCAGGCTCAGTGGCTGATTGGGAGCAGCCCTTGGGAGAAAGATTCAGTGCAAACACAGATGAATTTCAGCACAGAACCTAGAGTCTTTGGTCAATTATGTTCCCCGTAGTTGGTCTTTGAGGTACATTCTCATGACCTGCAGCTACCACTTCTTTTTTCTGTTCAATCAAGTCTTATGCAATATTCTTCTTAGATATATTTGATGAGAACATTGACTAGGCCAAAATCCTGTTCCACAAAAAATGTGCTTCCAGGTTGTTATAAACAAAATATTTTTACTACAACCATTCAAAACATTAGCAAATTATGGTGGAATTGAATCATATCTTTTTCTTGTCCATGAATATATCAACCAAGATTGTGTCCAGTAGACAATTTGTCTAAATTAGAATATGTGTATGGAAATCACCTGGTACTTAAATGGACTAAATTTGTCAATGCAGAAATGAACTAAGATATGCCTTCTTTATGTTTAGTGAACCCATGTTAATTCCTACTGATCATTTGTTTCCAATTGTTCATGAACCATATTTTAATAATAATTTCCAACCCTTTCTATGGAATTACTTTCAAACTCTTTAGAATCCTTTGATTTTTAATTTGAAAAGAAATTATAACTTTTTCCCTCTTGTTTAGTATTTTGGTTTATCTTTCTGATTATTCACAGTGCCTCAAGAAATTGTTCAATGGTATAGAAATTTATTTGAAAGTTCTCTTTATAACTTTGAATATAGTTTATTTGAGACAAAGATGTAAAGTAGTTTAGGGAAAGAATTGCTTTCTTACAAACTCAGTTTTTCAACTTCAGTTTCCCCTTACCACCTTATTTCTGCTATCCTTAACAGAGAAGATGGAAAGAAAATAAAAAGTTGAGTGGTGTGGCTTTTTCTTTGTCATGTGTTATAAAAATGTTACTGTGAAACAACATGTCCATTTTCTTTGCACATAACTTCAAAACTCTACTTTTTGTATCTTTAGCATTTTTTTGGCAAACCTCATTGCATTCTGATTATTGGCCTTTTAAAATCATTCTTATACTTCTTGCCTATGTGTGTATTAGTTGCTTAGTCATGTCTGACTCTTTGCAACCCCATGGACTATAGCCCTCCAGGCTCCTCTGTCCATGGGGCTTCTCTAGGCAAGCATACTGGAGTGGGTTGCCATTTCCTTCTCCAGGGGATCTTCCTGACTGAGGGATTGAACCCAGGTCTTTTGCATTGCAGGCGGGTGTTTCACCATCTGAGCTACTAGGGAAGCTCTTATACTTCGTAGCCAGTCTTAAATATTTGTTAGTTGTTATACTACATTCTTCTCTCTTTTGTGCATGTCCTCTTTTATAGTTGCTTTTAGTCTGTTTCCAGTCCAGTGATTATTGTGGCCTTGAATTATGAAATATGATCATCAATTGTATGTCCGGATTCTTTTTTTTAAATATAAATTTGTTTATTTTAATTGGAGGTTAATTACTTTACAATATTGTATTGGTTTTGCCATACATCAACATGAATCTGCCATAGATATACACATGTTCCCCATCCTGACCCCCCCACCCTCCTCCCTCCCCGTACCATCTCTCTGGGTCATCTTAGTGCACCAGCCCCAAGTATCCAGTATCATGCCATGAACCTGGACTGGCGATTCTTATGGAAAAATAAGAGAGAGACAGTCAGGGTATGGTATAGATATGTTTGTCATCAAAATATGTAATTTCAATATATTTCTGAATGTCTATCTTTATCCTAATTTTCTTTCATTAAAAATTATGTTCTCTGTGGAAGTAACCTCAGAGTTCTTTTGCCATGTTAAGAATGATGTTTAGTTCAGTCGCTCAGTCATGTCCGACTCTTTGCGACCCCATGGATTGCAGCCCGCCAGGCCTCCCTGTCTATTACCAACTCCTGGAGCTTACTCAAACTCATGTTCCTAGAGTTGGTGATGCCATCCAACCATCTCATCCTCTGTTGTCCTCTTCTCCTCCCGCCTTCAATCCCAGCATCAGGGTCTTTTCAAATGAGTCAGTTCTTCACATCAGGTGGCCAAAGTATTCAAGTTTGAGCTTCAGCATCAGTCCTTCCAATGAATATTCAGGACTGATTTCCTTTAGGATGGACTGGTTGAATCTCCTTGCAGTCCAAGGGACTCTCAACAGTTTTCTCCAACACCGCAGTTCAAAAGCATTAATTCTTTGACACTCAGCTCTCTTTATAGTCCAACTCTCACATCCATACATGACTACTGGAAAAATCAAAGCTTTTACTAGACAGACCTTTGTTGGCAAAGTAATGTCTCTGCTTTTGAATATGCTGTCTAGATTGGTCATAACTTTCCTTTCAAGGAGTAGGCATCTTTTAATTTCACGGCTGCAGTTACCATCTGCAGTGATTTTGGAGCCCCCAAAAATAAAGTCTGTCACTTTTTCCATTGTTTCCTTATCTATTTCCCATGAAGTGATGGGACCAGATGCCATGATCTTCACTTTCTGAATGCTGAGCTTTAGCCAGCTTTTCCCACTCTCCTCTTTCACTTTAATCAAGAGGCTTTTTAGTTCTTCTTCACTTTCTGCCATAAGGGTGGTGTCATCTGCATATCTGAGGTTACTGATATTTCTGCCAGTAAGTTTGATTCTAGCTTGTGCTTCATCCAGCCCAGCATTTCTCTTGATGTATTCTGCATATAAGTTAAATAAGCAGGATAACAATATACAGCCTTGACATACTGCTTTCCCAATCTGGAACCAGTCTGTTGTTCCATGTCCAGTTCCAACTGTTGCTTCCTGACCTGCATACAGATTTCTCAGGAGGCAGGTCAGGTGGTCTGGCATTTCTGTGTCTTTAAGAATTTTCCACAATTTGTTGTAATCCACACAGTCAAAGGCTTTAGCATAGTTAATAAGCAGAAGTTAATGTTTTTCTGGAACTCTTGCTTTTTCGATGATCCAACAGATGCTGGCAATTTGATCTCTGGTTCCTCTGCCTTTTCTTTTTCCAACTTGAATATCTGGAAGTTCACAGTTCACGTCCTGTTGAAGCCTGGCTTGGAGAATTTTGAGCATTATTACTTTGCTAGAGTGTGAGATGAGTGCAATTGTGTGGTAGTTTGAGCATTCTGTGACATTGCTTTTCTTTGAGATTGGAATGAAAACTGACCTTTTCCAGTCCTGTGGCCACTGCTGAGTTTTCCAAATTTGCTGGCATATTGAGTGCAGCACTTTCACAGCATCATCTTTAAGGATTTGAAATAGCTCACATGGAATTCCATCACCTCCACTAGCTTTTTTTCATAAAAATGATCAGGAAGTTTTTAAGTGCTTTTTTTCAATAATGCAGATGTTTATTATAGTTCTAAGATTTGTTGACAAATGTCCATCTAGTCAAAGTTATGGTTTTTCCTAGTAGTCATGTATGAATGTGAGAGTTGGACTATAAAGAATACTGAGCACCAAAGAATTGATGCTTTTGAACTGTTGTGTTGGAGAAGACTCTTGGGAGTCCCTTGAACTACAAAGAGATCCACTCAGTCAATCCTAAAGGAAATCAGTCCTGAATATTCATTGAAAATACTGATGCTGAGGCTGAAACTCCAATACTTTGGGCACTTGATGTGAAGAACTGATTCATTAAAAATGACCCTGATGCTGGGAAAGATTGAAGGCAGAAGGAGAAGGGGATGACAGAGTGAGAATATTGGATGGCATCACCAACTCGATGGACATGAGTTTGAGCAAGCTCCGGGAGTTGGTGATGGGCAGGGAAGCCTGGCTTGCTGCAGTCCATGGGGTTGCAAAGAGTTGGACAGGACTGAGTGACTAAACTGAACTGAAGATTTAACTGGGTATGGTTTGTTATCCAGTGAAATGAAATTATTAAATTACAGATAACATAGAGACAATATTTATATGATATTAACGAAATCGAAAAACATGTTGTTCAGGAAGGTCTGGATGCAGAAAGATGGAGACACATCAAAGAGGATTTAGACATAGATCTGCTATTTCCATTATATGGGTAAGAAGTCAAGGAACAGAAAATGTAGGCACTGATTTGTTCATGAAAGTAGGATAGCCTTTAAACTCTTCAGGAATTTGTTTCCTGGAAGTCAGCAGCCAGTCTTGGGAACATTTCTTAATCCTAGGTCATTTCATATATGTTCCTTTTTGTCTTCCCATGGTCCCAAGTATTTAGTCTACTTATTAATTTTTTTCTAGATATCACTGTATGTGTTTCTACTAAGGTTCTACCCATTGGAAGATTAAGAGTTCTAAAATCAGGACTGCGGTAAAGTGAGTGGTACTTATGTAAGTAACATAAACTTTCCAAATATTTTTGTGGACTTGAAGTATCAAATGCATTGATAAGACTATTGTGATTTGTAAGTCACTTTAAACACACATAAGCTAGTTCTCTTGGATTATCCAGGGAGTGTAATTTCTGCCTCAACCAAGTTGCTAGCATACAGAAACATTAAAGAGGATTTTTAAACTTAAAATAATGGAAAACCAATGTGTTCAGGAAGACTGAAACTAGTTTTGGCTCAGATAGCAACAAAGCAAGTTATAAGAATGAAAAAATAAAGACAGGGAGGATTAAATAACTTACCTGCTGATTAGAGTAATTTATAGACATGGGAAATTATTAACCCAATTTTTTTAAAAAGTAGGTAGTTTTTTTTTTTCCCCCTCCTCTCTCTCTTTTTTCTACCATGATTTTTCTTTGTAAACAATGATAAGTTGCCTAGCTGATAGAAAATGCCAGCAAATCCCCACTGGGGATCATTCAGAAAGGATAAAATGTATTTTATTTATATTATGACTTAAATCACATGAGAATCTAATGTTCCAGACATGAGTACCCTGCACATGAAATGGCTGCATCTCTGAAATATTAGCTGTCATTAATTTCAGTTTTAACAGAATAGTAGGCCTTCTTTTATGTCCCATTGTCAAATAGCACTTTCAGCATACTATTCTTTGGTCTGGAATTTAAATTAATGTATTACATGTAAATTGTGGAACTAAATAAAAATTATTATTAAACACTTACTAAACACACTTAATATGATATGCACTGCTATTTACAGGTTCATAAAAATGAAATCTTATCTATAGTTCAACAAAATTTCATATGAAACAGCGTACTCTCCTGCACTATGGATAGACAAAAAATAAAACCCCAAATGCTTTAAATCTACTTAGATTTCTTGAAAGCTCATTAATGTACTCTTAAGCTAGTATTGTATGAGAGTTAAAATTCAGCTTTTAAAAAAATGCTCTGTTATAAGTTTTATCCTTGTGAAGTTCATTTAATCTCCTTAATGCATCTGGTGTAAGTCTTCTACATCAGGCAGAAATTAGTATAAAGAGTCTTAAATCATGTTCATCCTTTCAAAATGGTTTAAACTATGTCTATGTACAGTCACTAAATACAATCAAGTATTTTTATTGTAATAAGTAATTTGAAAATTTTCCTTTATTAATCATCTAGGAACATTCTTGCTAAAAACAGAACATATCATTAGTTTGAAAATGTACTTTTGGTTTTCAATTTCTTAGTCCTGTGTTTTGATTTGGGTTTTTAATCAGATCTATTTCAGTAAATCAAAACTTACCCTAGCTGTGCCCAAGGTTATGCAGTTTAACAGAGAACAGCCTTTTGTACTCAGCAAGTTTTATAGGGTAGAACGAAAACATGTTTGTAGATTAATGATGTAGTATTCTTTATGATTAAGTTTTCAAGTGAAGAGTCGCAGCATCAAGTAGTGGAAATAACACCGGGGCTGGAGTTAGGAGAACTGAAACAGAGCTCATTTATGGGTTGAGTAACCTTGGGAAGTCAATTGTCCTCTCTGAGGCTGTTTTTCTCTTCAGTCTAGGGGATGATAAAATCCAACTCATAGCATCATTGAGAGGCAGGTTTACAGAATGCCACAGTTCAGTGTCAGACTTCTCCTAGTTAGTTAATAAATATTTATGTTTTATAAGAATCAGGGGCGGTTATATCTAATAAGATATATTTAAAGCCTTAATTTGGAGAAGGCAATGGCACCCCACTCCAGTACTCCTGCCTGGAAAATCCCATGGACGGAGGACCCTGGTGGGCTGCAGTCTACGGGGTCACTAAGAGTCAGACACGACTGAGTGACTTCACTTTCGCTTTTCACTTTCATGCACTGGAGAAGGAAATGTCAATCCACTCCAGTGTTCTTGCCTGGAGAATCCCAGGGATGGGGGAGCCTGGTGGGCTGCTGTCTATGGGGTCGCACAGAGTCAGACACGACTGAAGCGACTTAGCAGCAGCAGCAGTAGCAGCAAAGCCTTAATTAAGGCATAACTTCAGTATTTAGCTGCTCAATATTTAGAAATTTAACATTAAGAGGTCTAATATGCTCATTAAATGACAATATGAGTTTTTAGTTTTGGACAAACTACTGCATTTATTTGAGATAGCAATCCTGATTTTATAGCTTTACTTAGAAAAAAATATATATGGTCACTTTATATATACACAGCCAAGTTTAGTACATAAAGAAAAATATGTACAGGCTTATAGAGCCTCTAAAATTTTAGATGTTTGTTGTTTCAGCTGAGGAAAAAAATGTTAAATTGGAATTATTTTTATTTTTTAGCAAACCTAAGGCAGTTCAGCAACTCTATAACTGTAAACTTTTGGGGTTGCTTGGGAGTTGGTTGAAATCATACAGAAAAATCTAGCTTTGAAGTTCCCTCCAGGTTTCATTTCTCTAGCTAAAAGAGGAATGCGTTTAGGAAACAGTGTATTTAAGCTCCAGATTAGGATGTGGGAATGAGCCAAGACATTGTTGGTTGCTACTTGATGAGGTGACTTATTTGTGGAGTGGGAAGGGCAACTCTACTGGAATCTAGGTGATCTCAGCCTGAGGCACTGTGCTATAATGGTAGACATGTGCAAGAAGATTAATGAGAAACTAGGTTTAACAGAGTGTTGAGGTATTAAAGAGGGAACTCAAAAACCTTGCCCATCTGGATTGACCTTCAGGTTGAAAGTAGGTAGAGCCGTGTGCTGCATGTATTTGTCTTAGAGTGCTCCTTGGTCACACGGAAATATGAATTTTTTCTGATTTGAACTCTTCAACATGAAATGTTAACAAAAATGTCTAGCCTAGGGTTTAGAAATGTAGTCAATGCAGAAAGCCTTGATAATATTTAATACTTCAAATAATTTCCCCTAGCCTTTGAGATATCTTGCACGAAAAATGTCTTTTTGCTGAAGCATTTTCTAAAATATTAGTTTCCACTTTTCCTTTTTGCTCCCAGGACAACCATTCCTTTGAACCAAAACAGCGCCTTTATTTTTTTTTTTTCTTGTTTTAATTTTTTTTTCTGGTTCTGAAATAACCCATCCTGAAGACATAAACAACTTGCCTTGATGGCTAGCAAAGACACAGATGTCCTCCAAGTCTTTCACTCTTTCATTACTTACCCCAAGGAGCAGTAAACATAAATCCTGACCCACTAGTGCAGCCCCAGAACTGAGAAGATACACTGCAGCTAAGCAGTGGGTAGAAAGAAAAACAATGCCTCAATTCGATGATATTAAATGTTCTGGGAAGAGAGTGTCTGAGAGAAAGGATAAATAACCTACATAATGAAGAATTAGTTAGCAGTGTTATGTAAATATTGTAGCAGCATCAATGAGGAGGTAAGCAGAAGTATTTTAAGACACTATATTATACAATACACTGTGCACTGTTTCCTAGTGATAAGGTTTTTAAAGCATCTTTATAAGCTCTTCTCTGTTGTGACAGGATTATTTTTACACCTTTGGAAAGCAACTGAAAGAGGAAGCTTGGAGAGAAATCCTGCCTAACAAAGCAGCCATACTCAAATAGCTTAAACTATAATAAAGAACTGATTTTAAGATACAAGAATAGATTTAAGATGTAAGATTAAAACATAAGTATAAATGATATTCTCATTTTTTGCAGGGCTGTATATCCTTGTCAGTGCAGTGAAATGCTAAAATGTTGAAGGTTGAAATTGTTTTTATTGTTATTCCACTGACTTTTAAATAGCCCCTGAAGCAGAACACCCAGAAACAATAATATATGTACTATAATGAGTAACTTTGGATGAGTGGATAATGGAATGTACAAAATATCCAAAAGACAATCACTCTAGTTTAAAAAAAAATGTTTTAGCTACTAGCATCAATATATCGACCCCCCAGTACTCTTCAGAAAAAGTTGACAATACACATTCTCCTCTCTCAAACCCTAGATGCCTCTGTTTTATAATGACAAGATATTTAAATAATTTGGAACTATCTAGGTTTAGATTTTTTCTTCAGCGTATATTGATTTTGGATTAGACAATGGTGTCCAAATCACTGAAATTCACAAATTCTGTCTCATTTTAGATGGTTGAGAAAGGTTAAAATTTTGATTTAGTCAAATGATAAAGGGGTAGAGGCTAGAAAAAGCAAAGAAATGAAAATAGCTTAAGTAATCAAGAATTGAATATTTAAGGATAATCAGTTTGTCTTTATAACCAACTTTTGATTGTCTAGCTCTGTTTGTATCATTCTAGACTCTGTACAGAGAATGTTTAATTGAAGGATACCTTCCTCCCTGTATTCTTCCTCCTGCCATCAGTTGTAAACTAAGACAAACATATTTTAATACTAGGTACTTTTTGGTCAACAGACCACCAGAACATGGATATGTCTTGGAATAGAAGCCAGAGGTCCAAATGCACTGAATGAAATTAGATAAACACAGATACAGGAAAATCTTTAGGTTTAAATCAGATTAAAACTGAGAAGAAGCCAATATACAGGGAGAGGCCAGAATCTAGCAGTTGCATCCAGGTAACCAAAGAAATTGAACAAGGGGCAGATGAGAACCAGATGCACTTAGCAGTGGCTATCAGTTGCGTAGAAATGAATCAAACTTCTGGGGACAGAGGAGAACAAGGGCAAGGCCAGGGCTTACAGAAACATATTCTTCCATATTGGAAAAGTCCTTCTCCTGATGACATTTATAATTCCAATCCCCAGAGCTGTTGAATTCAGTTTATCATTACTGACTAAGATGTCGAGTCCATCTCTTGGTGTATGCTTCCTGGTTGATTGCAGTTGAGAGTCTCTCATTCCATTGTGACTGAAAGCACTGTAAAAGCCTTTACACAATGAAGAACATTAGCTTTTTAAAAGCTCGCATCTCCTCACACCATCAAGCTGTTTACCAGAACTGATTACAGTAAAAATATATGAATAGTTAACACACTGCAGGAAAATTAAGAGGGAGAGATATTGGTGGATATTTGTGAAGTGGCTATAGATGGTATAGTTGGAACCGAGATACCACTGAGCACGTGAGTTTACACTTTTACTGAAGTAGAATATGAAAATGGGACTGTGAACAGGGCCTACAAGTTTGTTTTCCTGAGTTATGAATTAGGATTTTGAAACATTTGTGAGAACTGTTCTGAAAATCTTTGGAAACAATTGAGTAGAACATTAATTTTACTTCATAACTCCTCTTGTTATGTTCACTGGGGTCTTATTGAACAGAGTAGACACTATCAGAAGAGGTCTGTTAGAGTCAACATTTTTATGAAAGAAAAACTCCAGGTTAGTCAACATGAAAATGGAGACTCTAAAGAAGATGAAGGTTTTGTTAAAATCTAAATATTTACTATAGTATTGAGTTTTGAATTGCTACATAAGGCAAGGATTGTTAATTGGGGCCAACTTCCACGCCTCTAAGATATCCAATTGTGGGAAAAAAAATGTTTTAAAAACCTGAATTATCCATAGAATGGATGGAAACTATTTAATATTTCATTTCAGATTTCATCTCAGAAATAAATGAAACCATTTTTTTCCTGTTATTTACATGAACCATATTTTAAAATATGATTTACCGTTAATACTTTGAAATCTAACCCATGATCGATTGTCATATAAGCTCATTAGTCAAAGCTCTACAGAATTATTATTAGCCTCAAAGGGAAAAAAAAATACTAAAAAAAAAAAAATCTAAATAGACCAGTGTAAAATGAACCTCACCTTGACAGGAGAAAGTATAGTTAATATTAAAAGATAATGTCAGTCACATTTGGCTTCCCAGAAATTAATTCCTGAAATATTTAGTCATCTGATTTGCTAAGCTAGTCTATATCTTTATTATCAGATTCCAGATTGTCCTCAGAAATAACCTCTTTCTGGATTTGTCAATTAAAATATAATTTTAGCCCTGAGACTTGTTTTAAAATAGCCTTTTTTATTAAATATATTAATTAAAATTAACCAAATTAAATATATCAATTGAAATGTTCTTTTCCCAGTTTCCCTCCTCACTTCTTTTTTCTTTCTTGCAAAGTTTATTTGGGGGATGCTTTCTTTTCTATGCCAAATGAGATTATGAGGATGCTTTCACAGAGTTTGACTAGGAATGGGCACTTGATACAAACTGGTCAGTCAGATTATGTCATTGGGATTTTATGGAGAGGCTCTGGGAAATAAATGTTCTTTCTCTGGAGTGGCTAACTCAGGATTTGTGAGCCTAGAGTAAATTTCAAACCATTACTATGTCCCACTACTTGGAAGAATCAAATCCTCAATAGGAAAAAGTGAGGAAAAAAATCCACAGATGAACAAAGTTAGGGAGAACAAAAGAAAGTGAGGGAGAGAGAGTGAGGGGAAAAGAAGGCACTGAGGCTGAGGGCAAAGTAAGGAGAAAGTGGAAGACTGAATCTAGTACCTGGAACTTATCCCTGTTCATCCCAGCAAGCAGTGTAAATCGCCAAGCTTCTTTTGTTTTCCTTAAATAAGTTTGACTTGGAATTCCGTCTTTTTAAATTTAAAGTGTCTCAACTAATATACTTTTCAAACAGATATTTCCCTAGTATGAAGTATGCCTATGTTTTACCAATTTTCTAGTGTTTAAAAACTCTTAAGTGAACTGACTGGCTTAATGTTAAGATCTGTGCTTTTCATAAACAGATAATGGTGTTCATAGTATCCCAAATTTAACTCCTTTAAAGTCTTTATTTTCAAATTTTTGAAAATCAAGGAATCTGAATACCTTAAACCAATTATCTCCATTCAGATGGCTTCTGTGTTCTCCAAAATTCATCCAAGGATTTAATATTGAACTTTGCAAAGAGTAAATTAAAAATCAGTTGTTTAGAATTCTAAATATAGTGTTGTTAAAGAATACTCTCCCCACCCCCGCCACAAAAAAAAATCCTGATCTGTCCTGTGTGGCTGCTGCTGCTGCTAAATTGCTTCAGTCGTGTCTGACTCTGTGCAACCCCAGAGATGGCAGCCCACCAGGCTCCCCAGTCCCCAGGATTCTCCAGGCAAGAACATTGGAGTGGGTTGCCATTTCCTTCTCCAATGCATGAGAGTAAAAAATGAAAGTGAAGTCGCTCAGTGGTGTCTGACTCTTAGCGACCCCATGGACTGCAGCCTACTAGGCTCCTCCGTCCATGGGAGTTTCCAGGCAAGAGTACTGGAGTGGGTTGCCATTGCCTTCTCCAACCTATGTGGCAGTTCAGTTTTAATGTTTATGATTTAAAACTGTATCTATGTTTCTGGCAAATGAAATCATATATATATATATATTTGAAAAAAAGTACTTCTTATAATGTAAAGAATATATTTTATTTTACTTTGATGGTAGCCATTCTGAATGATGTGAGGTTATATCTCATAGTAGTTTTGATTAAGAATTTCCCTAATGATTAGCAGTGTTGAACATCTTTTTAAGGGCCTATTGGCCATTTACATTTTCTCTTTGGAAAAATGCCCATTCAGTTCTTCTGCCCATTTTATAATTGGGTTATTGGGTTTTTTTGATTTTGAACTGAATGAGCTATTTATATATGTTGAATATTAATCCTTCATTGATCACATCATTTGTAAATACTTTCTCCTATTCAGTAAGTTGTCTATCAGTGGTTTCCTTTGCAGTACAGAAGCTTTTAAGTTTAATTAGATCCCATTTATTTTTTATTTTATTTCCTTTACTTTAAGAAGACAGATCCAAAAAAGTATTTCAGCAATATATGACTAAGAGTGTTCTGCTTATATTTTCCTCTAGGAGTTTAATGGTATCCAGTCTTCCATTTGGGTCTTTAATCTTTTTTGAGTTTATTTTTGTACATAATGTTAGAGAATATTCTGATTTCATTCCTTTACATTTAGCTGTCCAATTTTACCAGAACTGTTTATCGAAGAAACTTTTTTCTCCAGTGTATATTCTTGCCTCCTTTGTCATAGATTAATTGACTGTAAGTGTGTGGGTTTAATTCAAGGCTCTCTACGTTTTTCTATTGATCTATGTGTCTGGTTTTGTGCCAGTACCATACTGTTTAGATGACTGTAACTTGACTATAGTTTGAAATCAAAGTGTGTGATTCCTCCAACTCTCTTTTTTTTCAAGATTTTTTTTTGGCTATTTGGGGTCTTTTGTGTTTCCATAAAACTTTTAAGGTTATTTGTTCCAGTTCTGTAAAAAAAAAAAAATGCCATTGATAGTTTGAGAGGGATTTCACTGAATCTGTAGATTTCCTGTGGGTAGTATGGTCATTCTGACAATATTGATTCTTCCAATTCGGGAACACAGGATATATTTCCATATGTTGGTGTCAGCTATAATTTCTTTCATCAGTGTCTTATGGATTTGGGAGTATATACCTTTTGCCTGTTGCGCATAGGTTTATTCCTATGTATTTGATTATTTTTGATGTGATGGTAGGTGGAACTGTTTTCCTACTTTCTCTTTTTGATCTTTCATTGCAAGTATATAGAAATGCTAAATTTCTGTGTACTAATTTGTATCTTGCACCCTTACCAAATTCTTTGATGAGCTCTAATAGTTTTCTGGTGACATCTTTAGGATTTTCTATGTGTAGTACATGTCATCTGCAAAACAATTTTAATTCTTTCTTTCCAATTTGTATCTTTTCTTTTTCTTCTCTGATTGTCATGGCTAGGACTACCAAATCTATGTTGAATAAAAATGGTGAGAGTAGAGATCCTTGTCTTGTTCCTCATCCTGGAGGAAATGTTTTCACCATTGAGTATGATATTTGCTATGGTTTTGTCATATATCGCTTTAATTATGTCAAGGTATGTTCCCTCTGTAAGCCACATGGGCTTCCCTGTGGCTCAGATGGTAAAGTTTCTGCCTGCAATGCGGGAGACCCAGGTTCAGTCCCTGGGTTGGGAAGATCCCCTGGAGAAGGAAATGGCAACCCACTCTAGTACTCTTGCCTGAAAAACTCCACGGACTGTCACCTGAGGAGCCTGATAGATGACAGTCCATGGAGTCTCAAAGAGTCAGACATGATTGAGTGACTTTATATGTTCCCTCTATGCCCACTTTTAGAGACATTTTATCATAAATTGATGTTGAATTTTGTTGGAGATTTTTGTATTTATATTCATCATTGATACTGATTTGTAATTTTTTATTTTTAAGAATTTCTTCAGTGATTCATTGGTTGTTTAATAGCATATTGTTTAGGTTTCTCCTGTTTGTGTTTTTAGTAATTCTTTTCTTGTAGTTGGTTTCTAGTTTCAGAGCATTGTGGTTGGAAAAGATACTTGATACATTTTCAATTTTCTTAAATGTACCAAGATTTGTTTTGTGGCCTAGCATGTCATCTATGCTGGAGAATGTTCCATGTGTGCTTGAAAAGAATGTGTGTTCTGCTGCTTTCTGATGGAATGCTCTATTCATATCAATTAAAGCCATGTAATCTAAAGTGTTATTTAAAGTCTGTGTTTCCTTTTTGATTTTCTGTCTACATAACCCATCAATTCATGTAAATGTGAGGTATTAAATTCCCCACTGTTATTGTGTTACTGTCAATTTCTCTTGTGTCTGTTAATAATTTTCTTATATATTGAGGTGATTATTTTTTGGGTGCATATATATTTACAATTGTTATATCTTTTTCTTGGATTGATTCCCTGATCATTATGTAGTGTCCTTCTTGTCTCTTGTAACAGTCTTTAAACTATTTTGTCTTATATAAGTACTGCAGCTCCACTTTTCTTTCGTTTTCCATTGTGTGAAATATCTTTTTCCATCCCCTCAACTTTTTCTGGGGTTTTATCTTGTTTGTTTGTCTGGAACATGTTCCTCTGCCACATCATTTTATCTAAGTTGCTATTTGTATTTTTATGTATGTGATAAGTTAGTTACATTTCTCATCCTTGGAGAAGTGGCCTTCTGTAGGAGACTTCTTATGTGTCCCACAAGTGCACTTCACTCTCATCTCTCAAGGTATATGCTCCAGGGATTCCCCTAAGAGGGCTGCATATGTCCTATTATGGAAGGCTGACTATGTGGGCAGTCTCCAGCCTATTGGTTGTCTCTACCCTAGTTAGTTGCCAGGTCCTGCCTTGTACAGTTATTGCAGAACTCTAGGGGTCCCACAGGCTACTATTGGCTCACTGATGGGTGGATTCAGGGTCTCTGTGACTCTGGGGCTGTTGCCTACCTACTGGCAGGTAAAGTCAGGTCCTGGAGTTTGTGCCAGGCTACTGATAGGCATAGCCGTTTCCTGGAATCCGGCTGTGGGACTCAGGGATCCCTGAGCTCATTTTAAATCATTTGTGGTTGTGGTGGTGGTGGGGGGGAGCTCCTGAGATAGTTGGATATAGGGTCCAGAGTGTCCTGAAGCTTGTGTTGGCCTGTTCCAGGATCCAGCTGGTTTCAGAGTAGGATTTGTCCTGCTGTGGGGTGGGCTGGATCCACATGCTGCTGGATTGTAGATTTCAGGTGTCTTCCCCCTGATTGGTGAGGCTCGTCTAGAGTCTCGGGTGGACTTCCTAGAGGGAAGGGCCAGTGCCTGCCTACTGATGGGTGGAACTGGGTTTTGAATCTCTGATGAGTGAGCTGTGTCTAGAGGCAGTCTCAAGGCTGCTATGAGCTCAGGAAGTGTTAGGTAGCCTGTCTGCTGTGAATGGGGGTGTGTCCCCACTCAAGTTTTTGTTTGATGTTAGATGTCCCAACACTGGTGCCTACAGGCTGTTGGGTTGGGGAGGCTTGGTGCTAATAAACTGAGATGGCAGCTGCCAACAGCTGCATTCACAAGGTACAATATTTCCCAGTGTCTGCCACCAGTGTTTGTGTCTGCAGGGTGAGCCACAGTCACCCACAACCCCACCTCCTCTCTAGGAAACCCTCCAAGACCATCAAGTAGGTCTGGCTGGGGCTCCTATCAAATTATTGCTTTTTCTCTGGACCATAGTGCATGTGAGATTCTATGTGCACCATTTAAGAGTGAAGTCTCTGTATCCCCCAGTCCTGTGGGGCTCCCAAAATTAAGCCCTGCTGGCCTTCAAGGTACCCACTCCAGTGTTCTTGCCTGGAGAATCCCAGGGACAGGGGAACCTGGTGGGCTGCCATCTATGGGGTCGCACAGAGTCGGACACGACTGAAGCGACTTAGCAGCAGCAGCGGCAGGCCTTCAAGGTCAGATGCTTAAGGAGCTCATCTTACAGCAGGACCTCTGGGTTTGTGGGCCTGAAGTAGGACTGAGGACTCTTGCTCCTGTGGGAGACCCTTTGCAATATAATTATTTTCCAGTTTTTGGGTTGCCTACCTGGAGGGTATGATATTTTTATATTTCTAGTCTACCCTTTCTATCCATNGCCTTCAAGGTCAGATGCTTAAGGAGCTCATCTTACAGCAGGACCTCTGGGTTTGTGGGCCTGAAGTAGGACTGAGGACTCTTGCTCCTGTGGGAGACCCTTTGCAATATAATTATTTTCCAGTTTTTGGGTTGCCTACCTGGAGGGTATGATATTTTTATATTTCTAGTCTACCCTTTCTATCCATCTTACTGTGGTTCTTTGTTCATATCTTTATTTGTAGAAGAGCTTTTTTCATGGATTTTCTTCTGCAGATAGTTGTGATCTTGGGGTCCTTGTAAGAGAAGATGAAGTCAGGGTCTTTCTGCTCTACCATCTTGACTGGTCTCCCAGAGTAGTTTTCTTGTCCTAAAAATCATCTGTGCTCCAACTATTCATCCTTCCCTCCTTCCTAATCCTTGGCCACTATTGATCCTTGTACTATATCCATAATTTTGCCTTTCTAGAATGTCATATATAATAGTTGGAGCATAGAGTATGTAGCCTTTTCAGTTGACTTCTTTCACTTAGTAATATACATTTAAGTTTTTTCTATGTCTTTTCAGAGCTGGATAGCTCATTTCTTTTTAGTGCTGAATAATATTTCACAGTATGGATGTACCGCATTTGATCTATGCACTTACTGAAAAGCATCTTGATTGTTTCTAAGTTTTGACAGTTAAGAATAAAACCACTATAAACATTCACATGCAGGTTTTTGTATGGGCACATTTTCAACTCTCTTTTGTAAATACTATTAAGGACAATAGCTGGCTCATATGGTAAGGATATGTTAGTCTTGTAAGAAACTAATTTGTCCTCCAAAGTGACAATACTATTTTACATTCTCACCAACACTGAGTGAAAATTCCTGTTATTTCACATCTTACCGACATTTGGTGTTGTGTTTTGCACTGTTCCCTTTCTAATAATGTGTGTAGTAGTATCTCGTTTTAATTTGCAATTCCCTAAGGCTATGGTTTTTCCAGTGGTCATGTATGGATGTGAGAGTTGGATTGTGAAGAAGGCTGGGCACCGAAGAATTGATGCTTTTGAACTGTGGTGTGGAGAAGACTGTTGAGAGTCCCTTGGACTACAAGGAGATCCAACCAGTCCATTCTGAAGGAGATCAGCCCTGGAATTTCTTTGGATGGAATGATGCTAAAGCTGGAACTCCAGTACTTTGGCCACCTCATGCGAAGAGTTGACTCATTGGAAAACACTTTGATGCTGGGAGGGATTGGAGGCAGGAGGAGAAGGAGACGACAGAGGATGAGATGTCTGGATGGCATTACTGACTCAATGGGTGTGAATCTGAGTGAACTCCGGGAGTTGGTGATGGACAGGGAGGCCTGATGTGCTGCGATTCATGGGGTCGCAAAGAGTCGGACACGACTGAGCGACTGAACTGGACTGAACTGAACTGAAGGACATATGATGTTGAACATGTTGTCATATGCTTATTTGTCATCAGTATATTTTATCTGGTAAAGTGTCTGTTTAGATTTTTTGCTTACTTCTACTTTTTATAGTTGAGTTCAGGTACTTCTTAGCAGTAGAATATAGTAATTCATTCTTGGAATGTGATATTTCTAAAATAGAACTATAAAAAAATACAATATACTCCAATTAGAAACATTGACACTTAGGAAAAAATATATATCTATTAACAAGTCCTGGAAATATTCTTTTTCTCTTAAGAGTTCTAGCTGAATTTGTCCTATTAAGCAATAATCATTCTAGTAACAATTACTTATGTAGGTGCTTTATTGTTTTTAAAGCATGTCTATACAGGGTTTCCATGAAATTAAATGAGACAGCCTGTTTTTATCAGCAGTTATTCTCATCCCCCCCACCTTTTTTTTGTTTTAACAGAGAAGCAGAGATTCAAAAGTAATGTTGTTTACCCACAGTTACAAAGTTGGTGTGCAGAAATGGAATTTCAAGTCAGCCCTCTGACTCAGAATCTAAAGGCTAGAAGAGGTTTAAAGAAGTTTACTCTTTTCAAGGAAGGAGGATTATACTTTGTGAAGAATATGTAAGTATTATGTTAGTGCTGCGAGCAGGCTTTCTTCAGCAAAAATGCAATGGTATATTTGAAAATCACTAAGACAGTACTTTACCATTTCTACATTGAGGCATCCTGCCTTAGTTTTCTGTACGAGGCTTGTGATTATCTGCACAACATTGTCTACCCAGTTAGGCCAATTATTTGATCATCTTTCTTAGCTTCTTTGAAAAGTCTTATCACAAACTTCATTTCTAAAAATATTTGAATTTTTTCAGTGGCACATCAGTCTGGTTTATTGACTTCTAGGTCAACATTAGACCTTTCTAAATTATTAAAATTTCAAAATGCATATTAAAAGAATGATATATGTCCATATCATATAGAACTATGACCTCAGTAGTTTGCAGAATAAACAGGTAATTTCCAAATCCTTCTGGCGTTTGCCTCTGTATGAAATAATTTGTTTTTGTGACTATGTCTTTATTATAAAATTTTAGATGGTATCTCTTGGCTTTCTGTNTCCATATCATATAGAACTATGACCTCAGTAGTTTGCAGAATAAACAGGTAATTTCCAAATCCTTCTGGCGTTTGCCTCTGTATGAAATAATTTGTTTTTGTGACTATGTCTTTATTATAAAATTTTAGATGGTATCTCTTGGCTTTCTGTTGTATATTGATCACATTTCTTACGTAAAATGACTATACTGGCATTTCAGTATTTACTTTGCTTAATATTTTAGTCTACTAATCCTGAGCATGTTTTTGAAAAAAATAAAACTGGTAAAAATGTTCAGATTTTATAAAATAAGATTAACCAATGCAAGTAAAACACTTGATAAATATCCTTATACATTTTATAAAATGTACCTCTGATTACTGTGTCCCTATGACTTTCTCTGATTTCAGCTTTCGCCTCGCTTCCCCTTCCAATAATGTCTTCAGAGCTAATTTTGATATAGCTGAAATTTGGGAGAGATTTTCAGCAGCTTCAACTGTGTTGAACTACCCTGCGTAAAACTTTGTACATCTCCTTCTCAAGGAAAGCCCTCTGTTTTATCCAATAGATCTAAATAGCAGCAGTTTGGATTCCTCTTTCAGAGAAGTCAGGAGGTTTGGCATTACCTGTGGTCTAAATCATTTGCTTCTCCCTGGGGAGATTAGTTCTCTCCAGAGGGCTTCATTCAGCATGTCCATATACAGCCTTTTTAGTAAAGGGAGATTGAGGTGTGTTTAGGGGAGTTACAGGAGCTGAGTAGTTAAAAAGAATTAGAGTAAGAGAGTGTTAGATGGTGGATGGGAAGGCAGGGAAGTGAGCCAGAGCAAGTGAGCTCGGAAAGCTAAGAAGGATGAAAACTGCTGATCAGTATATGCAATAATGTATCTTGTGCTTGGCACAGTGCATGGAAATCCAAAAATTGATTTTGTTATTACTATACTATGCAGATGAGGTATAAAGTTTTTAATAAATCTCCTTTCTACCAATACATACTTTCCCCCTCATTTCAGTTCAGAATTTTTGTAGAATCAACATNGCTGATCAGTATATGCAATAATGTATCTTGTGCTTGGCACAGTGCATGGAAATCCAAAAATTGATTTTGTTATTACTATACTATGCAGATGAGGTATAAAGTTTTTAATAAATCTCCTTTCTACCAATACATACTTTCCCCCTCATTTCAGTTCAGAATTTTTGTAGAATCAACATTCAGAATGTACATTATTATGACTGTAAATAGTATTCATGGGTAAGTCACATAGTGTACCATACATTTATTGTTTTGTGCAACTTTTTTCCCCTAGAGGTACTGTTTTCTGTTCTGTTCTTTTTTTTCTTTTCTATTTCTCTTTTCTATTGCTTCTATAAGGCCAGTGGGAGAGAGAGAGAGCAAGCCAGCTAGCAAGACAGAATCTTGCAAAAATGTAATGACAGGAGTGACATCCCAATATCTTTGCTATACTCCTTTGGTGAGTAGCAGATTATAGGTCCCACCAATATTCGGGGAGGGAATTACACAAAGGTATAAATACTGGGAGGCTGGGATCATGGGGGCCACCTTAAAGTCTGCCACACAATAATCTCCTTATTTTATTCTTTTTCAGGTACACATTCAACCCGTAGTAACCAATAGAATGAAGAACACTTCTTTTACCCTGTTAAGTACATCAGTCCTACTCTTTCCTTTTGTGAGAAATACTTCCTGGAACCTTGTTACTTTTCTCCAGTTTGGACTGTTGTTTTCTGGGCCTGCAGCATAACTAGTTGTCCTTGTTTTTTTCATTTATCTTCTTACGTTGGATTTTCTTTGCCTGATTTCTGGTTTGTATCATTTTTTTTCCTGGACCCTATGCCATTTTCTTTCTATTTTCCTGTTGTGCCTCAGGAATCTGTGTCTTACTGTTTGGGAAAATTATCCTGCTAGGAATTTTGACACCAGCTCTCTTTCTTTATGCCAACTTCTACCCCAACTCCTTCTATTCCTTAAAGCCTACTGAGCATTGGAGAACTTATGCTTCTAAATTACTGGAAATATAGACAAAATTTTGTGCAGCAAAACATATTGAGCTGCAAAAAGAAAAAAAAAAGAGAATGGGTAGGTACTTAAACATAGCTATTTTTTATATCTTACATGGCTAAATGTGGTAATTTTGACTTCTGTTTTGATGTGATAGTTTGGCTAGGTAACTAATTATAGTTTAGGAGTAATTTTGCCTTAGAATTTTGAAAGCATTGCTCCAGTGTTTTCAATCTTCAATATTGCTGCTGCTGAGACTGATTTTATTCTGAAGGCTGAGTTTTACATATGACTTTGTTTTCTCTACAAGCTTTTATATCTTTTCTATTCCTTTTAGTTTGAAATTTCACAACACTATGCGTTATGCATCTTTTTTCATTGCTTTTTCCTTATCTCATTATTTTTTAACTCAGAAACTTTTTTTTCAGTTCAACATCATTTTCTTGTATGTTTCTTAGAAAATTCTTTCCTTTGTTTTATCTCTTCTCTTTGTGAAACTCCCAGGAGAGGGAGGTTAGATCTCCTGAATTGATCTTATGATTTCCTTATTATTTCTGTCTTATTTTCCTTTTCTTTATCTTTTAGTTTAAAAACAAAAATCTCTTTTCATCTATTTTCCTGGAGATTAGTTTGACTTTATCTTACAGCTCTTCTATTAAATTTTAAAAATTTCTTTTTTTTGATAGTGGTGATTTCTAGCAGCTCTTATTTCATTGATCTCTTATATTTTCTTTTCTCATATCCTCCTGATACTATTTTCTTGATTCATTGTTTTTAGGATCTCTCTGATATTGTTAGTCATTTATATTTTTAAGTTTATTTTTTCTTTAAAGGTCCTTTTGCCTTTTGTTTATTTTAGACTGTTTTTTTCATATTAGAAGATTTCCTTGAATATCTAATGATAGTAAATGGTAATTTTAATTTTATAAGTGAGGGAGGCACTGAAAAGATGTTTGAAATTTGTGTGTATGGCTAAGGCTTGTCATTTTATAGCAGTAATACAGGGCTATTGGGTGGGAAGTAGACAGACTGGGGAATCAATGTTACTATGTATATATCGTTTCTCTTGGGTTGTTTATTTTTTAGAGATAAAGTTCCCATTCTGTTTTTCTGGGCATTTGTCTTGCTGTCAGTAGATTGGGACCCCACAGTGGGGTCTTAGGTTCAGAATGCAGGATTTCATGAATTCATTTGCTTTGAGTATGGCCACACATTGGCCTTCGGTTTTTCGCTGTGTCTCTAGGTACACAGCTCTGCCGTTCACACTCTTTATAGGGTAACCTGATCTACTCCTCTCAGGTGAGAGAGAAGCAGTTTCAGAAAGGAGGGGATCTAGTTTCAGTTTCTGAAGCAAATTATCCATCGTACCCTTGGTTGCAAACTCAGCCTTCACTCTGACTTTCAGAGATATTTGGTGCTTTAAAATCATGAGTTTTTCCAGGATATTCTATCAAAATGAGGTTTTTCTATCAAAATAAGAATCAAGTTGATTCTCATTGGTATCATCCTTTCACAGACAGTTTTAATCTTTTCCCTGCTTCTATAAATGTATCATAACTTTTTATATGTGGTTAATAAATTAAGAGTTTTCTATTTCTCACCACAGACTCCTTTGCAAAGTAAAAATAAGGAAGAATAGGCTGTTATATTTTAGCCACCTTTCCCATTTAAATTCCTCTGAGGATGTTTGTATTCATTTTAGAATTTAGACAAATAGTAAGTAATTTGTGTCCAGATTTAGCAGTATTTTTAACAGTAGGATGAAAGAGTAATTTTTATATGGGCTTCCCTGGTGGCTCAGTGGTGAATAATCCATCTGCCAACGCAGGACACACAGGTTTGATCCCTGGGTTTGGAAGATCCCCTGGAGAAGGAAATGGCAACACATACCAGTATTCTTGCCTGGATAATCCCATGGACAGGGGAGACTGGCAGGCTATAGTCCATGGGTTTGCAAAGGAATTGGACATGACAGAGCAACTAAAAAACAGCAATAATTTTTAATACAATTTCCAGATACTTTTCTTAATAAATCTTGACCAGCTCTTATCTTGAGTAAACTCTTAAGCTGAAATGCATCAGTAGAGTTGTGGTGCTAAATGATACTCTTTGAGAATAAACTTTTACCATCATATGCCATCATATCACAAACTGTTATTTTATTTTTTAATTTAAACTGCTTAAAGTTTACTGCCTCATCACTTGCCTTAATTTCACTAGAAAAAGTTGTGAGACAAGTATTTTTAAAATCACTGGAGTAAGAGAAAGGAGTAAGTAAATAATCCTGTGTCTATGATGTGATGGACTTCCCTGGTGGCTCAGACAGTAAAGCGTCTGTCTACAATGTGAGAGACCTGGGTTCAATCCCTGGGTTGGGAAGATTCCCTGGAGAAGGCAATGGCAACCCACTCCAGTACTCTTGCCTTGAAAATCCCATGGATGGAGGAGTTTGGTGCAGGCTGTTATCCAAGGGATCACAAGGAGTCAGGCACGACTGAGCGACTTCACTTTCTTTCACTTTCCATGATGTGTAGTGTAGGATCTACAGCTATTGGTTAACATGACTTGAGAGTTATGTTGGTTGCCATAACTCAGGAACCAGCATGTCTCATCTATTTCACTTGCCATAGCTAATTGTTTCTCGCCTAGTTAAAGTCTTGTGCATGCCCTATTCAGAACGATCTCATTAATGTTGTATGTCATGGAGTTATTAATTTTTGTGATATAACATACACAGTATTATGTTATGTCAACAGAATGAATGCTATAGTTTTACTTTGTTCAATATGGATATATATAAATTTTGAACCATTCTTTTAAGGTTTATCTTGCTTAGATTATTTTATAGCTAATATATCAAGTCTATAGTTTTAAAAACCAACAGTATTCTTTTAATAATCTTGATAATTAGTGCTCTCCTAAGAGTATTAATACAGCTATTATTATCATTAGTAATTGTCAGATCTATTTAAGTGTAAAGTTTTGTGTCATATATAGCTTTTAATTTATCTTTATTTTCTAACAGCCAAGTAAGGAGGCAAAGTAATACCCAGTTTGGAGCCTGAGGTAGATAGGGAGTCAATAAAATTTANAGAGTATTAATACAGCTATTATTATCATTAGTAATTGTCAGATCTATTTAAGTGTAAAGTTTTGTGTCATATATAGCTTTTAATTTATCTTTATTTTCTAACAGCCAAGTAAGGAGGCAAAGTAATACCCAGTTTGGAGCCTGAGGTAGATAGGGAGTCAATAAAATTTAAGATTTCATTTGGAGTAGATAGGGAGTCAATAGAATTCAAGATTTCAATTGATCTTGCAGAGATAAATAAGATTAAACCAGACACAGCCAATGGAATGCAAAACTATTTAAAAGACCTTGGGACAGACACTTTGCTTGTTTTCTATCCAATAACTATTCTCCCATTGCTTAATAACAGAATCCAGTATACTTAAATACTTATCTTTCAGCCTCCCTTACCACTACGGGTGTGGATGTGACATAATTCTGGCTAATGAGGTATATTCAGAAGTTTCTGTGTTTGGGAGAAGAGGTTTCTGAGAAAGCATTTTAAAGGGGACAGATCTGCTTGCTTTTTTGGACCTTGTTGTCTTTTGTTCTTCAAGTTTCTTCCTGCTTAGAAAATACATATACTAGGAGGTAGAGTAGCATCTTTTGGTATGAGATGAGACCCCTAGGACCAAGAATATTTTCTATTTAAAAATTTTAATGCGTTTTTAAACACTTTTCTAAAAGAATTACAGAATGGCAAAATATCCCTTAACTCAAAAAAAAAAAAATCACTTTTCTTCTTAGACATCAGGTACTACTCTTTTAAACAGTTTTATTACATATGTTTTAAAACACTATTCTAAATGTTTTACAGAAGAGCTATCACATTCATTTCCTGAAATAAGGCACTTCTCAAATATATTGCACATACAACTCTTATAAACATCTTTATTATGTGTTTATTTTAGAAACATCTTTATTTCATTTTTATTTACATGTTCTAAAATACTACTCTAAATACTTTATAGAAGAGCTATTATATCCATTTCCTGAAATAACACTGCTGTCAAAGGACCTTGCACTCAATATAATTGTCATTAATACATATTTTTCAGGACTTTTCTAAATGAATTACAGAATGGAAAACATATATCTTCACATGAAGAAGCTCTTCTCTTTATCTTATGTGTGTGTTACTCACNAGCTATTATATCCATTCCCTGAAATAACACTGCTGTCAAAGGACCTTGCACTCAATATAATTGTCATTAATACATATTTTTCAGGACTTTTCTAAATGAATTACAGAATGGAAAACATATATCTTCACATGAAGAAGCTCTTCTCTTTATCTTATGTGTGTGTTACTCACTGGTGTCTGACTCTGCGACCCCATGCAAGCTCCTCTGTCCATGAGATTCTCCAGGCAAGAATACTGGAGTGGGTTGCCATTTCCTTTTCCAGGGGATCTTACTGATCCAGGGATCAAACTCACTTCTCTTGTATCTCTTGCAATGCAGTCAGATTCTTTACCCACTAAGTCACCTTGGAAGCCCCTCTTTATATTATAGTACACAGTAATTCTCTTACAAGCATTGCTATTTTAAGTCATGAACACTTTCTCAAGCAGCTGAATCAAGCCTGTATTTCCTTTTTGTTGTTGTTTATTCGCCCAGTTATGTCTAACTGTTTTGTTAGCCCATGGACTCTAGCCAGCCAGGCTCCTCTGTTCATGGGATTTTCCAGGCAAGAATGGATGGGTTGCCATTTCAATTACATGAGAAAAATCACGCCGTATTTTGTTAAGTCACCCAATTCAGATTTTAATTAAATACTTCTGAATGTAATTTCCAACTGAGATGTCTTCCATAGACTCTGAAGAGACTTCTTTGAATGTTGCNCCATGGACTCTAGCCAGCCAGGCTCCTCTGTTCATGGGATTTTCCAGGCAAGAATGGATGGGTTGCCATTTCAATTACATGAGAAAAATCACGCCGTATTTTGTTAAGTCACCCAATTCAGATTTTAATTAAATACTTCTGAATGTAATTTCCAACTGAGATGTCTTCCATAGACTCTGAAGAGACTTCTTTGAATGTTGCTTGCATTCTAGTGTAGCCCACAAGTCTCCTCTGTCTATGGAATTCTCTAGGCAAGAATACTGGAATGGGTAACCATTCACTTCTCCAGGGGATCTTCCCAAAACAGGGATCAAACCTAGGTCTCACGCATTGCAGGCAGAATCTTTACCATCTGAGCCACGAGGGAAGCCTATTCACATTATACACTGCTGAATAACAAAGATTTTTTTGCTAATCTGGATCTCAGTGAAATATNAAGTTTCAAAAAAATAGAGAAATCGAGTTTTTTGGAAAAATGTGACTATACTTTTTTAATATAATACTAGATTAGATGCAAAACAATGAAATAAATTATGTCAACCATAAAGTTTTCTTATTGTCTCATGCTATCATGTTGTAAAATAGCACAATGCACTGTGTGGATTTATTCTGAATCAGTATGAATTTAAAACCTTAGGTCTTCAAAATATATCAGTGTTGTACAAGTGTGAGAACCCTGACTAATACATGCAGATATAAATATTTGTTCTAAATAATAGGTTAATAATGGGACTTCCATAGTGGTCCTGCGGTTAAGGCTCTGTGTTTCCACTGAAGTTGGTGTAGGTTCAGTCCCTAATTGGGGAACTAATATTCCACATCCCGTGTGGTATAGACCAAACATTAAAAAAAAAAAAGGATAAAATCAATAATTTATTCAGGGCTAGAACTTGGGATTCATAAACTTGTAACCAAAATGAAGGCATATTTAATGACCAGCAAGATGGAAAATGAACATGTATCCTCCAAATTCACAGTGGATTGATACATGGCTGCCTATTGATGCATTGTAAGCAAAGCTTGGGAATGCCAAAGGAGGTTTTTCTTGGAAGTTTCTAAGCCCTTGGGAGATGTTCCAAAACTGGACTCAAGTCACTGGCAGGAAGTGCAAGCTCTTGAAAACTGTTTGCTGCTGCTCCAAGGGCCACTTTAGGTTATTGGGGCTTATTCAGGTTATTCTCCTGAAGTTACCTATGGGATATGTGGAGCCCTATGGTGCCTTTTCTGTGCAGCTTTTTCCTATACGTCTCCTTGTGCCACATCACAATGTAGAGGCAAAGATGTTGGCTGGGGTGGCATACATGGGTTTGGGCAGGGCGTTGTAGAACGTGAGAGAACACTGTTATTCGATTAGACTCACTGAGGAATGATCTGCCTTTGCTGGCACCTGATAGATAGAAGCTGTGTGTTCAGGAGCCTTCAGTCACTCAGTTCAGTTGCTCAGTCATGTCCAACTCTTTGCAACCCCATGGACTGCAGCACACCAGGCTTCCNGTGAGAGAACACTGTTATTCGATTAGACTCACTGAGGAATGATCTGCCTTTGCTGGCACCTGATAGATAGAAGCTGTGTGTTCAGGAGCCTTCAGTCACTCAGTTCAGTTGCTCAGTCATGTCCAACTCTTTGCAACCCCATGGACTGCAGCACACCAGGCTTCCCTGTCCATCACCAACTCCCAGAGCTTGCTCAAACTCACGTTCATTGAGTTGGTGATGCCATCCAACCATCTCATCCTCTACGGTCCACATCTCCTCCTGCCTTCAATCTTTCCCTGCATCAGGGTCTTTTCTAATGAGTCAGTTCTTCTCATCAGGTAGCCAAAGTATTAGAGTTTCAGCTTTACCAACAGTCCTTCCAATGGACATTCAGGACTGATTTCCTTTAAGGATTGACTGGTTGGATCTACTTACAGTCCAAGGGATTCTTAAGAGTCTTCTCCAACAGTTCAAAAGCATCAAGTCTTCAGCACTCAGCCTTCTTTAGGGTCCAGCTCTCACATCCATACATGACTCCTGGAAAAACCATAACTTTGAATATATGGACCTTTTGTCAGTGAAGTAATGCCTCTGCTTTTTAATATGCTGTCTAGGTTTGTCACAACTTTTCTTCCAAGGAGGAAGGATCTTTTAATTTCATGGCTGCAGTCACCATTTGCAGTGATTTTGAAGCCCTTCAACATAAAGTCTATCACTGTTTCCATTGTTTCTCCATCTGTTTGCCACTAAGTGATGGGACTGGATGACATAATCTTTGTCTTTTGAATGTTGAGTTTTAAGCCAGCTTTTTCACTCTCTCCTTTCACTTTCATCAAGAGGCTTTTCAGTTCCTCTTCATTTTCTGCCATAAGGGTGCTGTCATCTCTGTCTGAGATTATTGATATTTCTCCCAGCAGTCTTGATTCCAGCTTGTGCTTCATCCAACCTGGCATTTTGCACAATGTACTCTGCATGGAAGTTAAATAAGCAGGGTGACAATATACAGCCCTGACATACTCCTTCCCCAATTTGGAACCAGTCTGTTGTTTCATATCCAGTTCTAACTGTTGCTTCTTGACCTGGATACAAATTTCTCAGGAGGCAGGTCAGGTGGTCTGGTATTCCTATCTCTTAAAGAATTTTCCACAGTTGGTTGTGATATACACAGTCAAAGCCTTTTGCATAGTTAATAAAGCAGAAGTAAATGTTTATCTGGAATTCTCTTGTTTTCTTCTATGATCCAACAGATGTTGAAAATTTGATCTCAGGTTCCTCTGCCTTTTCTAAATCCAGCTTGAATATCTGGAAGTTCACTGTTCATGTACTGTTGAAGCCTGAATTGAAAAATTCTGAGCATTACTTTACTAGCATGTGAGATGAGTGCAATTTTGTGGTAGTTTTAACATTCTTTGGCATTGCCCTTCTTTGGAACTGGAATGAAAACAGACCTATTCCGGTCCTGTGGCCACTGCTCTGTTTTCCAAATTTGCTGGCATACTGAATGCAGCACTTCGATAGCATCATCATTTAGGATTTGAAATAGCTCAACTGGATTTCCATCACCATTAGCTTTGTTTGTAATAATGCTTCTTAAGGTCCACTTGACTTCCGAGATGGCCTGGCTCTAGGTGAATGATCATATTATCATTGTTATCTGGATGTGTCATAGAGGTCTTTTTAGTATAGTTCTGTGTATTCTTGCTACCTCTTCTTAATATCTTCTGCTTCTGTTAGGTCCATACCATTTCTATCCTCATTTTCTTGAAGAGATCTCCAGTCTTTCCCATCTGTTGTTTTCCTCTTTTTCTTTGCTCCCTGAAGAAGGCTTTCTTATCTTGCCTTGCTGTTCTTTGGAACTCTCCATTCAAATTGGTATATATTTCCTTTTGTCCTTTGCCTTCCACCTCTCTTCTTTTCTCAAGAATCTTAAGTCTTCCCAAGTTGACTTGTGAATCTCTTTGTATACTGACATCACTACACTTAAAAAGTCATATGAAACAGCCATTAATTCTGTTCAAGGGGCTCTAGGATTTAAATTTCCTGACTGATTAGATGGCGGTGTCATTCCTTGAAAGAGAGCCTTAGGAGGTAGAGCAGGTCTGTGATGACTGTGGTTAAGGTGATTAAAAATAAGGAATAGTTCTGTTATCGGTATTATGAGAACATATACCTCTGTGATACTCTGTGTGTGTGTGTATGTGAGTAACAGACACAATTAATTGGACCTTTGTTGGCAAAGGAACGTCTCTGCTTTTGAATATGCTATCTAGGTTGGTCAGAACTTTCCTTCCAAGGAGTAAGCGTCTTTTAATTTCATGGCTGCCGTCACCATCTGCAGTGATTTTGGAGCCCCCCAAAATAAAGTCTGACACTGTTTCTGCTGTTTCCCCATTTCCCATGAAATGATGGGACCAGATGCCATGATCTTCGTTTTCTGAATATTGAGCTTTAAGCCAACTTTTTCACTCTCCTCTTTCACTTTCATCAAGAGGCTTTTT
>SJYA01002749.1:1230439-1267496 GCA_006410615.1 Neotragus moschatus
TGCTTCTTCCAGCCCAGTTTCTCATGATGTAGTCTGCATATAAGTTAAATAAGCAGGGTGACAATAAACAGCCTTGATGTACTCTTTTTCCTATTTGGAACCAGTCTGTTGTTCCATGTCCAGTTCTAACTGTTGCTTCCTGACCAAGGAAGATCTTCACGACCAAGACAATCACGATGGTCTGATCACTCACCTAGAGCCAGACATTTTGGAATATGAAGTCAAGTGGGCCTTAGAAAGCATCACTACGAACAAAGCTAGTGGCGGTGATGCAATTCCAGTTGAGCTATCTCCTGAAAGATGATGCTGTGAAAGTGCTGCATTCAATATGTCAGCAAATTTGGAAAACTCAGCAGTGGCCACAGGAGTGGAAAAGGTCAGTTTTCATTTCAATCCCAAAGAAAGGCAATGCCAAAGAAAGCTCAAACTGTCACACAATTTCACTCATCTCACACGCTAGTAAAGTAATGCTCAAAATTCTCCAAGCCAGGCTTCAGCAATATGTGAACCATGAACTTCCAGATGTTCAAGCTGGCTTTAGAAAAGGCAGAGGAACCAGAGATCAAATTGCCAACATCCACTGGATCATGGAAAAAGCAAGAGAGTTCCAGAAAAACATTTATTTCTGCTTTATTATGGAGATAGCTGAGGCATTTGTCTAAAGCTCAGTAAAATCTACCTCCCTGTAAAATACTTTACTGATAGTTGTTTTTCAGTTGCTAAGTTGTGTCTGACTCTTTGTGACCCCACAAACTACAACATGCCGGGCTTTCTTGTCCTTCACTATCTCCCTACGTTTGCTGAAACTCAAGTCCATTGAGTCAATGATTCCGTCCAACCATCTCATCCTCTGTTGCCCAGTTCTCTTGCCCTCAGTTTTTCTTAGCATCAGAGTCTTGTCCAGTGAGTGGGCTCTTTGTATCAGGTGGCCAGAGTATTGGAGCTTCAGTTTCAGCATCAGTCCTTTGAATATTCAGGGTTGATTTCCTTCAGGACTGACTAGTTTGATCTCCTTACTATCCAAGGGATTATCAAGAGTCTTCTCCAGCACCACAGTTAAAAAATGTCAATTCTTCTCTGCACAACCTTCTTTATGGCCCAACTCTCATATTCATACTTTTGTTGTTCAGTCACTCAGTTATGTCCAACTCTTGCAACCCCATGATCTGCAGTGCACCAGGCTTCCCTGTTCTTCAATACCTCCCAGAATTTGCTCAAGCTCATGTCCTTTGAGTTGGTGATGTCATCCAACCATCTCATCTCTGTCACCCCTTCTCCTGCTGTCAATCTTTCCCACCATCTGGGTGTTTTCCAGGGAGTTGGCTCTTTGTATCANACCCCATGATCTGCAGTGCACCAGGCTTCCCTGTTCTTCAATACCTCCCAGAATTTGCTCAAGCTCATGTCCTTTGAGTTGGTGATGTCATCCAACCATCTCATCTCTGTCACCCCTTCTCCTGCTGTCAATCTTTCCCACCATCTGGGTGTTTTCCAGGGAGTTGGCTCTTTGTATCAGGTGGCCAAAATATTGGAGTTTCAGCTTCAGCATCAGTCCTTCCAATGAGTATTCAGGGTTGATTTCCTTTAGGATTGACTGATTTGATCTTCTTGCAGTGCAAGGACTCTCGAAAGTCTTCTCCAGTACCACAGTTCCAGGGCATCAGTTCTTCAGTGCTCAGCCTTTTTTTTAACATCCGTACATGACTACTGGAAAAACCATAGCTTTCATTATATGGACCTCTGTCAGCAAAGTGATGTCTCTGCTTTTTAACATACTATCTAGGTTTGTTCATCTTGGCAGAGGACACAGCCCTGCCCTGGATTGCTTTTGGTGCTTGTTGGCTGTGCCAGTAGCTTCAGCAGCAAGAAGCTCCAGACTATCTGGTGGCAACAGCAGTCAAAAAGCCTAGTTGGTGCCGGTATCATTTCCCTTGAGTTCGGAAGCAGATACATTAACACGTACTGGCAGCCATCACACACACTGTCAGCTATGGCATAGTGACTTGGATAGGCAAGAGTAACACTACACACCATTACCACTGATCACTGCAGGAGTCTGAGCCAGAGAGGGAAAAGTGGCCAGTACTACATGGTGATTGAGAAGAGACTATTAATGAGCACATGCTGTCTCTTTCTTGTTGATACTTTCCTGGTGATTCTTTGATGTGGGAATGAGCTTTATATATTTTTTCTTCTATAGGTAAAATTTCACTTGCTATATTGCTGAGCACAGGAAGTCACAGAAAGTTGAACACATTTGGTATCCTCTTACTCTTTGGGTGTTATTAAGCTACTTTGTGATCAAAGCCACAGTAGAAAATAGAAACAACGTCTTAAAGAAATAGTATCACACACATCAGGCTTGCTGACATTTTTTCTAAGACTCTAAAGTAGGAGGGATTCACAACTGCGTCATTTTCCTTCCAGCATACACCTAGATGACACTACTATTATTTTTCCATATTGTCAGACCTTGGTTTTCTTGATTTATGTGCAGAGTGGTAAAGAATTTGCCAGCCAATGCAGGAGACATGAGAGACATGAGTTCCATCCCTGGATCGGGAAGATCCCCTCCAGTAAGAAATGGCAACCGGCTTCAGTATTCTTGCTTGGAAAATTTCATGGTCAAGAGGAACCTGGTAGGCTACAGACTATGGGGTCGAAAGTGTCAGACACAACTGAGCACACACACACAGAGCTATCAAAAGAAAGGTTTTAATATCTGCGTCACTTTTAGAAATGACAGTGACCATAGATGCTTTCAAAATGGTGAGAATTTTCTTCACTGAGGAGGCCTTCGGCTAGGAGGAAAAAAAGTTTACTGTGCCCCAGCGAAGGATATACAGTCATGGTTATCCATCTGGATTTCCCACTTTAGATAAGTCACATTTTTATGACTTCTCATTGCTTTTGTCAGGAGCATGTGTTGGTGTCAAAGACCTAGCCAGCAGTCTTGAAAAGAATCTTGTTTACTGTTTTGAAAGATACCAGCTTCCTCAGAGCCAGGTTTTAAAATTACTTTCTTTTCCAGAAGTTTTGTCACAAATTCATGCATAACCAAGTTTTTGAGAACCAAGAAGTTGGCTGCCTTTTTAATTGCTGACCTAACTTTAAAGCCAAAGTTTCACTTCTTTGGAGAGTCTAGGAAAGCCCAGTCACAGAAAAGCTTGACAGGGAGAAATGCAGTTACGGATGGGCTCAGCTGGCAGATATTTTGCTTCAGTGAATAAGGCAAATCTTCTGATTTAACGCCCTTCTATTGCCTGTGAATGCTGTTGAAAAGAAGGGGCTCTTTTGGCCAAGTTTTCATTCTGTGAGAGGAGGATGGGAGCTGACAAATACACATAGTTTCCAATTCCAGGCAAAGAGCTTCTAAAGCTCAGAGTTGAGAATGACAGTCTTGTCATTTTATCCATTGGCAGAAATCTCTGGATATATCAAAGTAGTGAAAAACTTTTTGAAAGTTACCTTTGTGACGATGACCTTAACATTGAAATATGGATTTATTTTATTTTCTTGCTGAAATAGACAGGATCAGTGATGCAGTACTTGCCAAAAGTGACCTTATTGACTGGAGGAAATGATGTGACTAGAATTTCTCCGAAGGGTTTAGGAGAATGTTTGTCTCTCTTCACAATCCTATCCTTGACTGGCAGAGAGAGTAATGGTTATTATAATTCTGTGTAGTATGGCTTGCCATCTTGTATAGCGAGCTAGATATTTTCACTACATCATATCCCCAAGCGATAACAGCCACAAATTATTGAATACCAAAGATACTGCTATGTTAAAGTAAGTTAAAACTTTTAAATCAGATTTCTCATTGGAATTTCCTGTTGAGCCAGATTAGTTTTTACAATAGTTGTCATTCATTTCTATTTAGTTTTAGAAAGTGACTTTTAATTTTTTTCTGAAAAATAGGTAAGAATTATTTATTGACCAAGTTTTTTTATATGTATTCCACCTATATGAACAAAATCAGTTCCTAGTGAAATAAAATATATGCAAAATTATGTATATGTTCTCATGTTCACTGTGTTGAAGATGACTCTGGTTTTCATGAATTTTACAAAGGACTCTAGTGACCCTCACAAAAATGAAAACCTCGGCTAAGTAGTATCTAAGACATTTCCAGCTTTAATATCCCATGATTCTGTTTCAGAATATAGAATTAGAACCAGACTTCAGCAGGACTTAATCTTTACTTGGTCTAACACCAAAACAAGTAAGTATTGTTATTGCTAGGACTGCTACAATGAAACCCCAAAACTGGGTGGCTTAAACAATGGATTTTGTTTTCTCACAATTTGGAGGTTAGCTGGTCCAAGATCAGGCTGTGCGGCAGTTTGGCTTTATTCTGAGGTTTTACTTCCTGTTTGGCTTGCTGTGTCCTTACATGGTCCTAGTGTCTCTCTGTGAGTCTGGATTTCTTCTTATGACATCATTAACAGTGGATCAAGGCCTATCCTAAAAAACCTCTTTTTAACCTAATCCTCTCTTTAGTGATCTTATTTCCACACACAGTCACTTTCTGAGGTACTGGAGATTAGGGCCCTAACATATGAACTTTGTGAGCACACAATTCAGCCCATAATAAGTACCTTCTCAGTGCAAGGTGGGGGTGGTTTTGCTAGAGAGAGGAAGGAATTGAGGTTAGTTTCAAATCTTGGACTTTCTTGAATAGGAAAGAAGGGAAGTTCATGTGTAATATTAAATAAGTATGATGGAGATACTAAAACGAGGTCCAGGAAAGATACAGGAGAGAAGAAAATAGAGACCTTCAAGAAGGTGAGTTTAATTAGCCATGTAAAATGATGAGAAATTGGGTAAACTAAGTGTAACAATTGTCCATTCTCTGAGAAATGTCATAATAAAAAGCATATTTTTAGGCAGGGTAAAAATAATTTCTAAGAACGTGATTTCCCCTTTTAATGTCTAATATTATAGAGAAATAACCACGTTCAAATTTCTTAACTTTCTCATTTTTATCTCATTTACTTCCTTCAGTATAACTACACTTTGAACACCGTTTTAAAAAAGGTTCTCCCTAATTTCCTTCAACATTTTAGCTCTTTGCTTTTTCTGCTTATACACTTACCTCTTCCTGACCCTCTATCGTAAAATCCGAAAGAAACCCACTTGGCAAGAGAGATCCCTCTTTAGAAGGAAAGTAATATAAAAGAGAGGACAGAACCAGAGAGCTTTGGCCGCGGAGGAAGAAAGGCCTGAAAATAATTATAAATTAATTGTTTTGCATTTTTCACACGAGGAGTTTAGATTGTGGAAATGTGGGATTTGTTGCTGATCTTCCCAAGAAGGACTTTAGTGAATGGGATCAGAGGCTACTTTGGAATGGGTAGAGCCATATTGGAGCTGAAATAAGTGAAAAAGAGCACAAGTTACTCTTTTAATATGATAATTGCAGAGAGATGCTCAAATAGACCAATAGCTACAGGGAAGCTAGTGAGTGAGTGAGTCACTCAGTCATGTCCAACTCTTTGCGACCCCATGGACTGTGTAGTCCATGGAATTCTCCAGGCCAGAATACTGGAGTGGGTAGCCTTTTCCTTCTCCAGGGGATCTTCCCAACCCAGTGGTCAAACCCAGGTCTCCCAGCTACAGGGAAACTAGAGATACTGTAAAGTACATGTTTTTTTTTTTTTATGATTAGAAACATTTGAACAAATTTGCATTCTAAAATCTAGAATTCCAAATTTAAATCTAAAAGTCTAAAAAGAGAAGAGTCCATTGAGAAGGGAGAGAATGCAGATTTGGGTAGGAAAAAGAAGACTTGATGAGTCGCTGTCCCTGGGAAGGGGTTGAGATAGATGCAGCTAATATGGGAAGATCTTTAATACAGATACATTTTAAGCAGGTCACTGAGACACTTAATGCCTGGTTGACTATGGTTTTCAGGGAAGTAGGAAGAAAGGTTTCTCTAGAGCAGGAGGAGTAGAAGTCTCGAGAAGAGTAGCAAAGGTCTGGAATATTTGTGGAGACCAGTAGGAGAGGGAATCAAAAGTTCTGGCTCTGAACAATTTTAGTTTTGAAAGTAGAAAAAGAAAGGACTCCAGCAATTTTAGTGCAAGGGTTGCTTTTTTTGGTCCTATAATTAGGAGAAAATGATTGTTGAAAAGAACGATGAAGAAGATGAACTACATTTCCATCATGAAGATGTATTTTTCAGTGTTGAGCTTCTTAATCTGCTTCAATTTGAAAAGCAGGGAGGTATCCTAAGGCTCAGGAGATCTTCCCCCCCTTTTTCTTTTGTTGAGAACTACCAAATGTAGTAACATTAACTGCCGTAACAATTGTGAGAACTTCTCATTTCCTTCAAGTGTAGGCAAATAGAGGATGTGTGCTATATTTTATTTTTATGGTCCTACTTTCAGGGAGTGTCAGCTGTTTTTAGATTGACAATAAAAATCCTTATTGCTGGGAGAATTATATTTCAAAAGTTTCTTCTCTCAGTTTTCATTTGTAGAGCTGTTTGGCAAGGATACACAACACAACACATATATACACACACAAAAGAGGGAATATTTGAATATCTCCACTGAAGTTTAAACATCAAATGTCAATAGTGTAGAGTTGGATGCAGGCTGTAGATGCAGGCAAATTAATCTTTATATTTTATTCTTTTTATTTATTCCTCAGTGATACAAGAAATATGGCTGAACAGTTGTTTGTTTTCATAATTACTTCTGATAGCAGAGTAGTGCTTTCTGTAAAACTCTCAAGCATGACTATGATTTTTGGTATATAAATTCTGCATCATAAAGGATAGTATTAGATATTAATAATAAATCAATGTTACCCATTTTAGGCTTTCTTGGAATCTCAGACAATACACCTGAAATTACCAATGTCTGCATCATTCCTCCAGCAATTGATCTGAACATTTACAACTGTTTCTTGAGTGCCTGCTGTATAGCAGGTCTTAAGCTGGAGTCTTAAAGATACAGAGATGTATGTATGCATACAACTAATTCCAATTCTCATGGTGCTTACAATCAGCCATTATTTCCTCCAAAGGATAGCTATTCATACTATATGTGTATACTCCAATTTGACATGTAGCTAACCTGGGGAAACAAAGCAAAAGAGTCCTCTGTGTGTCAACAAAGAACCAGCTCCATGGCCCTGAAAGATTCAGTTCAGTTCAGTTCAGTCGGTCAGTCGTGTCCAACTCTTTGCGACCCCATGAATCACAGCACGCCAGGCCTCCCTGTCCATCACCAATTCTGGGAGTTCACTCAGACTCACGCCCATCGAGTCCGTGATGCCATCCAGCCATCTCATCCTCTGTCGTCCCCTTCTTCTCCTNGCTGGACTGGAAGAAACACAAGCTGGAATCAAGATTTCTGTTTTGTACCATTTTTAAAATTAATAGATTCCACGTATAAGTGATATCATATGATGTTTGCCTTTCTCTGTCTCATTTCACTCAGTGTTACAATCTTTAGGTTTATCCATGTCACTGCAAATGGCGTAATTTTATTTTTTATGGTTGACTAATATTTCATTGTATACATGTATTACATTTTCTTTGTCCATTTCTCTGTTGATGGACATTTAGCTTGCTTCCCCCTGGCTATTGTAAATAGTGCTACAGTGAACAATGGGAGTGCATATATCCTTTTGAATTATGGCTTCCTTTAGCTATATGCCCAAGAGTGGGATTTCAGGATCATATGAAAGCTCTATTTTTAGTTTTTTTTTTTTAATTACCGTACTGTTTTCCATGGTCTCTGTACCACTTTACATTCCCACCAACAGTGTAGGAGGGTTCCCTTTTCTGTCTCTCCTCTCCAGGATTTATTCTTCATAGATTTTTTGATGATCCTAACTGGTTTAAGGTGATACCTGATTGTAGTTTTGACTTACATTTCTCTAATATTAGTGACGCTGAGTATCTTTTCATGTGCTGTATGGCCATCTGCATGTCTTCTTTGGAGAAATGTCTATTTAGATCTTCCTCCCATTTTTTGATTGAGTTATTTGTTTTTTTTATATTGAGCTGCATGAGATATTTGTGTATTTTGAGGATTAATCCCTTGTTGGTTGCTTTGTTGGGAAATATTTTCTCTCATTCTTTGGGGTATCTTTTGTTTCGTTTATTGTTTCCTTTGCTGTTCAAAAACTCTTAAGTTTAATTAGTTTCCATTTGTTTATTTATTTTTTATTTAATTTTTATTACCCTCTGAGCTGGATCATAAAAGATGTTACTATGATTTATGTCAGAGAGTGTTCTGCCTAAGTTTCCCTTTAAGAGTTTTATAGTATCAAGTCTTTCACTTAGATCTTCAATCAATGGATCTTCAATCCATTTTAAGTTTACTTTTGTGTATGGTGTCAGAGAATATTCCAATTTCATTCTTTTACATGTAGCTGTTCACATTTCCCAGCACCTCTCATTGAAGAGACTGTCTTTTCTTCATTGTGTATTCTTGCCTCTTATGTCATAGATTAGGTGACCATAGGTGTGTGGATTTACCTCTTGACTTTCTATCCTATTTCATTGGTATAGATTTCTGTTTCTGTGCCAGAACCATATGGTTTTGATGATAGTAGCTTTGTAGTATACTCTGGAGTCAAGAAGCCTGATTCCTCTAGCTTTGTTTTTTTTTTTTTTTCCCTCAAGATTGCTTTGATTATTTGGGGCCTTTTTGTGTTCAGTTCAGTTCAGTAGCTCTTTGTGACCCCATGAATCGCAGCATGCCAGGCCTCCCTGTCCATCACCAACTTTTTGTGTTACCATACAAATTAAAAAGGTTTTTTTTTTTTTAATTATGTGAAAAATACTACTGGTAATTTCATAGGGGTTGCATTGAATCTGTAGATTACTTTGGGTAATATGGCCATTTTCACAATATTAATTCTTCCAACCCAAGAATATGGCATGTATTTGCATATGTTTACATTATCTTTGATTGCTTTCATCAGTATCTTATAGTTTTCTTAGTCCATGTCTTTTTTCTCCTTAGGTTTATTCCTTGTTATTTTATTTGTTTTTATGTGATGCTAAATGAGATTGTTTTCTTAATTTCTCTGATCTTTCATTGTTAGTGTGTAGAAATACAAGATGTCTCTGTGCATTAATTTTGTATTCTGCAACTTTACCAAATTCATTGATGAACCCTGGTTATTTGTTCTTTTATTTGATAACTAGTTTTTTTCTCTTGTGGTTATCATGAGGCTTCTATGAGACATTTTCAACTTTTAACATCCTATTTTAAACTAATAACAATTTAACTTCCATGGAATTCATAAACTTTATTCTCCCTCAACACATATTAGGTGATGGTTGTTACAATTTACATATTTTTTATAAAATGTAGCTAATAGAGTTTTGAGTGAATTATTCACTGCTGCTGCTGCTGCTAATTCACTTCAGTCGTGTCCAACTCTATGTGACCCCACAGACGGCAGCCCACCAGGCTCCGCCATCCCTGGGATTATCCAGGCAAGAACACTGGAGTGGGTTGCCATTTCCTTCTCCAATGCATGAAAGTGAAAAGTGAAAGTGAAGTTGCTCAGTCGTGTCTGACTCTTAGCGACCCCATGGACTGTAGCCCACCAGGCCCCTCCATCCATAGGATTTTCCAGGCAAGAGTACTGGAGTGGGGTGCCTTTGCCTTACTATTGCCAAATTGCAGAATTCAACTATGACTATATTTTACCAGTACCAAAGGGATCAACACTACACTTCTTTGTTTTTATGATTCTATCTAGCATTCTTTTGTTTCCACTCAAAGAACTCCTTTTAGCAATTCTTGTAAAGCAGAGCGGGTGGTAATGAACTCTCTTAAATTTTGTTCTATCAGGAATATCTTCATCCTATCTTAGTTTCTGAAAGACAGGTGACTGGGTATAAAGTTCTTGTTTGACTCTTATTTTCTTTGAATATTTTGATCCCACTTGAATGTTATCACCCCCTTCTCTCCTAGAATGGGGTAAAAAAACCCACTCTGGAAATATGATCTATATTTTGGGTGAGGCAACTCTTCAGGCTTTGAGGATGTTGTGAGGCGTGTGTGCCACTGACTGAGAACAAATGGATAGGACTGTTGGTTTGGTTCCTTCCCCAAGTGAGGCTGTAGGATGGGCTCTACAGTTTTCTTTGGATGTTTTGATCCCATTTAAATGTTATCATTCCATTCTCTTCTGAAATGGAAAATTTCTCTTGAGAAATCTGCCAGTGGTCTTACAGGAGTTTTCTTGTATCTAACTTCCTGCTTTTGCTGCTCTTAAAATTTTTTTCATTGTCTTTTGACAATTTAATTATAATGTGTCTTGGTATAAACCTACTCAGGTTCAACTTGTTTGGGGTTTGGGTAGCCTCATGAATCTGAATATCTGTTTCTTTCCCCAAGCTGGGAAAGTTCTCAGACATTATTTCTTTAACTATACATTCTGTCCCTCTCTCTTTCTCTTTTTCCCATAATATGAATATTGTTTGCTTTCACTGTATCATGTAACTTCTGCAGGTTTTCTTTAAGCTTTTTCATTGATTTTTGCTTCCCTCATTGGTATTTTCTAGTCTCCTATCCTCCAGATTGCTGATTTGTTCTTCTCTATAATTTAGTCTTCTCTCCTTTTGAAAGTGTCTATTGAATTCTTTAGTTCAAATGTTGAATTTTTCCACTCAGGGATTTCGGTTGCTTTTTAATGGTTGCTATTTCCTTGTTAGACTTTTTGTTTTGTTCATACATTGTTTCCTAATTTAGTTTAGTTGTTTGTATTTTCTTGTAATTCATTAAACTTCCTTAAGAGGATTATTCTGTATTCTTTGAGAGTTCAAAGATCTTCATTTTTTTCAGCATTGATTATTGGAGCTTTTTTAGTTTCCTTGGTGGTGTCATATTTACCTGATTTGTTTTTGTGATTCTTGATTCTTTGCTGACATCTGCACATTTGAGAAATGGGGCTCCTCTTCCAGGCTTCACAGGTTTGCTTGGGCAGAGATAGTTTTTCAGTGGTCAGCTCACATTGGGTTTCTGGCTGTGCCTCCTGGCAAGGTCCTTGAGTAACTGGGGCCTGCTCTATGATCTATTTTTTGGGTGAGGCAACTCTTCAGGCTTTGTGGATGGAGATGAGAAATGTATGTCACTGGCTGAGAACAAATAGGATTGTTGGCCTGGTTCTCTCCCCAAGAGAGGCTGTAGTATGGGTTCTACAGATGCCTGTGTTCTCTGATCAAGCTTACCATATGGATGGGGCTAGGTACTATATGCAGTATATAGGACTATGATTTAGATTTCCTGCCCTTGCAGGACAGTAGGACAAGACCCATAGCCTCTAAGCTCATTGTTGGGGGACTCAAATCAGTCCACAGTGGGGACTGAATTCCCTGGTCAGGTGAGACCATTTGTTTTGCTGAATAGACAGAAGAGTCCACAGACTGTGCTCTCTGTTCAGGTGCCACTTTACATAAAGCTATCCATTGGATTATGCATTTTGCTGTATTCTCTGGCTAGGTTCCCTAGATGGACAGGCTGAAAATTGTATTCAACAATGAGAAGGGCTGTGAATTAAATTCTCTGCACAGGCACAGTGAGAACCCATTATAAAGCCAGCATTGCTCTTTGTTGTCTTAAGTCAACCTATCCCCCAAGTTCCCTGATGGAACAAGGTTACTGACTTTACTCTTCTTATTGTGGCTTTGGTTGTCTTTCTGTTCTAATGCTACTGGGCCACGTAGCTTTCAGGAGCTGTCTGTAGCCCTTCTACCCTGTTGGGCCAGAAGACAGTGTCCACATTGGGTGAGGCTATAACTTAGCTCCCTTGCCTGAGTGGCAGGGAAAGGGGCCCCTTTGAGCTATTCTGCATTTTCTGAATAGGCTTTCTAATGGGAGTGGCTGGGAGGTACTCTCAGCCTTGGAATGAATTAATTCCCCTGCCTTCGTGTAGCAGGGAGAGCCTCCACACTGGCACTGGCTTTGTTCTGGGTACAGTCACCTTTGTTTACCCACCTCTCAGCTGGAGATCACTGGGCTGCACTACCTCTTGGCATTGTCACTAGCCCTTCTGGTCAAAAGGTACTGGAGATACTTTCCGTAGTGGATGGGGCTGTGATTCAGCTCTTTGCCCGGGAATGGGCAAACCAGGCTCTAGGTTCAACAAAACTTGTTGTTTGAGAATCTGAGATGGGCACACCACTGAACTGATGAATTAGAGCATGTCCTCTGACTTAGTTCTGCAGAATAAGCAAAACCTCTGGTTGGGATTACTACTACGGCACTACAGGTAAAAACTCAACCTGCCAAGATTCATGTGCTGGTTGTTGCAAGCCCCTCTCTGCATCTCTGTCATAGTCAGATTCCCAGTGGTTGTACCCTGCGGATTCCCCTGCAGTCCTTGTGGTGTGGGATCAGAGTAGTGGCTTCTGCAAAGTGATCCACAACACCGGGGGAAACTGGTTGTCCCTTGTGGGATCTTCTTTCCCATTGGAGGAACTGAAGGCTTAGGGGACACCTCTCTTCACGGTCCTGCACTGGCCTGGGGGAGAGGCAGGGTAGAAAAGATGTGTCTGCTTCTCTTACTTTCTAATGTAATCTGTCTCAGTCTCTGTGTGGTGAATGTAGGGTGCCTCAACCTCATTCCTTCCTATGTTCTAGGATTCTCTCAGTGGTAAATACTGTTCTTAAATACTTGGTTGTTATGGTGAAGGGGGGTAAAGTCAGGAAAAACCTACGTTGCCATCTTGGTGACATCGTTCTAATTTCTTATTCTTGATTTTAAAGTTAAGTCTTTTGCAGCGTATTATCTTTCTTTTCATACTGTATATATATATATATCTCACTTTCTGCTTCCTCTGATTAACCTTCAAATATGTAATCTGTCCCTATGTTTCTAGTCTTTTTATTGTTTGACACATTTTTTTTTCCCCTGGAAAAAATATCCTGCCTTGGCTTCTGGACAATAGCTATTAATTTTTCACTTCTTTTCCTTAAATTCTAATCTTAATTCCCAAGAATTTTCATTAGGTCTCAAAGCCAAAGTAAACTCAGTCCATAGGGCTGGTATTTCATCTTCCCAGTCACACATGAAAGGAACTTGTTATCTTTGTGTCTTTCATTGTCCTCACCTTTCAGTTCAGTTGCTCAGTTGTGTCTGACTCTTTGTGACCCCATGGACTGAAGCATGCCAGGCTTTCCTGTCCATCACCAACTCCTGGAGCTTACTCAAACTCAGGTCCATCACACTGATGATGCCATCCAACTATCTCATCCTCTGTTGTCCTCTTCTTCCCCAGCCTTCAATCTTTCCCAGCATCAGGTTCTTTCCTGATGAGTTGGTTCTTCACATTAGGTGGCCAAAGTACTGGAGTTTCAGCTTCAGGATCAGTCCTTCCAATGACTGATTGGATCTCCTTTCAGTCCATGGTCCTCACCTTTACCACTGATAAATTACTAAGTTCTATTTGTTCCTCCTGCAGAATGGTGCTTAATCAGTTTGTCATTTAATTTTATTGTTCCTCATATACTACAGGCAGTGATAGCATTTCACACCTAGAATATTCCAGTAGCTTTCCAATTGGTATATTTGTCTTTGGCCTTTTAACATAGTATTCTACCTTTTTTGCTCACTCCAGAGTTAGCTTCTTAAAATGTAGATCAGAGTGCATATAACTTTTTAAATAAAAACTTAGATAATTGTCTGTTTCCTATAGAATACAGTCAGATTTCCTAAAATGGCATTCAAAGGGTGCTATAACTGATTTCAGTGTGCTTGTTCAGACCGCCTTCCAAAGCATTCTTCCATTAAGCTTAACTTTTAGCCATTTTTCTAACTGTATTGTGTACTTTTGTGCCCTTCTACTTTTGGTCTTGATGAACTTGGAATACTTTTTCCCTGTCACTGAAAAGCCATTAATTTTCAAAGGGTTAGATATGTTTACTCCACCCTTAATTATGATTGGTTGTCTGTATCTATTTTTGTTTTGTAAACACTTTTAATTTTATTCCCAGCTGTATCGTTCACTTCATTCCTTACCACATACCTAACACACAAATTCTTTTGCTCTTTTTTGTTAGTACATAGTGTTCATTAAAAAATTCCATAGTCATACTATGGACTCATTGGAAAGGTCCTAATGCTGGGAAAGAGAAAGCAGAAGAAGGGGTGACAGAAGACGAGATGGTTGGATGGCATCATTGACTCAATGGACATGAGTTTGAACAAACTCTGGGAGATGGTGAAGGACAGGAAAGGCTAGTGTGCTGCAGTCCCTGGGATTGCAAAGAGTCAGACAAGACTAAGCGACTGAACAACAATAACATCTATGGAGTCATGAGACCTCATAGATTGATGAAAGTCCATTTGGCACTATAATGTTTCACTTTTTTCAAATAGAAATTATCTTATATAGAACAAGTATAGCATGGCAAAAAAGCAGAGTTAGTCATTTAAAAAGGCTCTATTCATCAGCTCCCTTTTCAAGAGCTGGTAAGTGCTTGATATGCACATATAAACTGGCTCCCACTGCTCAAGACTCATCACACAGATCCTTCATCAAGATTTTTTTTTCCAGAATGTGCAGCCTGTGCCAGATAATTCTTAATGAACTTAACTACTTGAATCACTAAACCTTAGCAAATAGTGGCCAATGCTGTTTGTTTTTTGCTAGTGAATAGTAAAAGTGGTGGGAGTAGGTTGTTTGGAAAGGCAGTGGAAAGATTGTTGAACAGAATATTTACAAAATGTCAGGAAAAATTTTGTAAACATAAAGCTGAAAGTGAATGAAACTCAAACATCTTTGTAAATTCAGCACAACTATTATTGATAAAAAAAATATGTATCATCTCAAGATATGTTTATCTATTGCCTATCATTTATTTATCATTTCAGTCATGTCCAATTCTTTGTGACCCCACAAACTATAGCCTGCCAAGCTCCTCTGTCTATTGGATTCTCCAGGCAAGTGGGTTGCCCGGCCCTCCTCCAGGGGATCTTCGCAATCCAGGGATCTAACTGGCATCTCTTAAGTCTCCTGCATTGGCAGGTGAGTTCTTTACCCCTAGAGCCATCTAGGAAGCCTGATTATCTATTAGGTTGGTGGAAAAGTAATTGTGGTTTTGGACTGTGAATTTTAAATCATTATTATTAGGCTCAAAGACAATACATTATTCAAAATGACCATTACAATCAACACATTTTTTTCAATGAGAAATAAGTTTATTTATTCCTGTAACATAAAATACATGTTCTGGGATTTGACAAACTCTTGGAAAGCATTTTCTGCCTACTGATGGATGGGGAAGCTTTTTCCCTGGAAAAAGTTGTAAAAATGCTTGAAGACATGATAATGGGTTGGTGAGAGGTCAGGTGAATGTGACAGATGAGGCAAAACTTTATACCCCAATTCATTCAACTTTTGAAGTGTTGGTTGTGTGACATGCAGTTAGGTGGTGTTGTGCTGAAGAATTGGGCCCATTCTGTTGACCGATGCTAGCTGCAGGTGCTGAAGTTTTGGTGCATCTCTTCAATTTGCTGAGCATACTTCTAAGTGTAATGGTTTTTCTGGGATTCAGAAAGATGGAATGGGTCAGATGGGCAGCAGACCACCAAAAAGTGACACTGGCCTTTTTCTATTTGGCGCAAGTTGGCTCTGGGAAGTGCCTTGGAGCTGCTGCTTGGTCCAACCACTGAGCTGGTGGTCGCTGGTTTTTGCGTGCAATCCACTTTCTGTCATACATCACAATCCAATTGGGAAACGGTTCATTGTTGTGTAGAATAAGAGAAGGTGACACATCAAAGCAACAGTGGTTTTGATTTGCAGTCAGCTCATGAGGTGCTCACTTAATTGACATTTTTCAACTTTCCAGTTTGCAATAGAATGGTTGATGTTGAGTTCTTCACAACTTCCTGTGTAGTTGTAAGAGGATTACCTTTGATGAACTTCTCAATTGGTCATTCATTGTCACCTTATAATAGCTGGCCATTGCACTCTTCATCTTCAAGGCTCTCTTCTCCTATGCAAAACTTGAACCAGCACTTCAGTGTACATTCAGTTCAGTTCAGTCACTCAGTCCTGTGTGACTCTTTTCGACCCCGTGAATCGCAGCACGCCAGGCCTCCCTGTCCATCACCAACTCCTGGAGTTCACTCAGACTCACANTAACTCTCACATCCATACACGACCACAGGAAAAACCATAGCCTTGACTAGACGGACCTTTGTTGGCAAAGTAATGTCTCTGCTTTTGACTATACGATCTAGGTTGGTCATAACTTCTTCCAAGGAGTAAACATCTTTTCATTTCATGGCTGCAGTCACCATCTGTGGTGATTTTGGAGCCCAAAAAGATAAAGTCTGACCCTGTTTCCACTGTTTCCACATCTATTTCCCATGAAACGATGGGACCAGATAGGTGAGAACAAAAATCATATGTACATTGTTTTAAACATTGTTTTATCTGGTATAGACATATAATTTTATCTTTTTGCAAAATAACTTTGTGGCTAAATGACATTTTTAATGAATAAAAATTTAGTTTCTTTGTTTCTTAAGTTTTGTAGTACATTACAATATTGATTTAGCATCAGAATAGGTATAGTTCTTGTTCAGCTTTCATTGGTTAACAAGAACAGAGACAGTTTGGCATGTAAAGAATGTATTCTCATCAAATGAAATTCATTCTGTTCCATGGGAATAAAAATGCTAAAGAATTTGAAATGTAGATGAAGAATTTAATCATTGCATGNGTTTCTTTGTTTCTTAAGTTTTGTAGTACATTACAATATTGATTTAGCATCAGAATAAGTATAGTTCTTGTTCAGCTTTCATTGGTTAACAAGAACAGAGACAGTTTGGCATGTTAAGAATGTATTCTCATCAAATGAAGTTCATTCTGTTCCATGGGAATAAAAATGCTAAAGAATTTGAAATGTAGATGAAGAATTTAATCATTGCATGGCACTTACAAAATAACCTTAAGCGTAACAATGTATTTCATATCTACCTTGATTTATTTAAAGGAAACAAATATTTTATTAAATAATGTTGAATGTTAGTGGTTTTCTTGGCCATTGTTTTAGTTTAGACTAAACTTTATAATTGTGCTAGAACTGGAATAGGTGTCGTAGCTTATGTGGTGAAAATAAGGAAGTCTTTGTCCCTGCCCTAGAGGAGCTTTTTTGGGGGAATATCAGGGACATCATTCAAGTCTGAGACTACTGCCATGGTACTTTTCACACCGTGATGTATTGCTTTGTCTTGAGATGCTAGCGAATGAAACACCTTTCTATTCCACTGCCACCATGTATATAGCTGCTCTGCCATGCCTTGGTCCTCTCGTATCATTTTGGCTAATAGTTAAAGGGTTGAAACAGAAATATAGTACCTCTGAGTATAGGTTTATTTAATGAAAAGGTTTCAAGCAGCCCGGTTGTCTGTGTGGGTGGTCTCAGATTGCATGTAAGATAATGGATAAAGAAGGTAAGGTAAGTGTAGTGAAGTAAAATATGTGTCAGGAAGAGAAAGAAGAGTAGGAAGGAGAAAAAGAAGGAAAATGGGAAGATGCAGAGAGAAAGAAGGAGGGAGAGAAGTGAAAAATTCAAAGAACGCAAATTTAGTACAAAATTGAGATTAATAATATAATCTAAAAAATTCTAAAATTACATTGTTAATTAAAGTAGGATAGAATGTATACTTTATTATTTTCTAATATTTTATTTTCTTCCAAATCCTTTTTGTTTGTCCACATAATTGAATGATATGTTCCAGTAATTCATTTTTCAAAATATTTAAATTATGAGATAATCATTAAAATTCATGGTATGTAAAGGTACTGGTTAAAATTCTAAATCACACATCTGGTAGTAAAGCTAAATGAAAAATCAAAAATTTTAGGCCTGAGAATGGAAATAAGAAAATTTATCTCCTTATTTATTATATTATGTTTGTTTCCATTAGAATATAATTCTTTTTTCCATGCCTTCATTTTTAGTTAGTGTATGTCTTTAGATATGAAGTGATTCTCTTGTAAGCATCATGTGTAGGGGTCTTTGTTTTTGTATCCATTTAGTCAGTCTGTATCTTTTGATTGGAGCATTTAGTCCATTTACACTTAAAGTGATAATTGCTAGATATGTACTTATTGACATTTTGCTCATTGTTTTGGGGTTATTTTTGTAGGTCTCTTTTGTTCCTTGTGTGATCTGATGACTATATTTAGTGTTACGTTTGGATTCCTTTCTCTCTGTGTGTGTGTGTGTGTGTATGTATATCTATTATAGGTTTTTGGTTTGTGGTTATCATTGAGATTCATATATAACTCTTTCTCTAACCTCTCTTCCTGGGTGTATTCACATGCACACAAATTATTTTTAGTTGTTAGTCTCTCAAGTTTGAATGCATTCTAATAACCCCACATTTTCACTTTACCTCTCCCATCACATTTAGTATTCTTGCCGTGATATTTTACATCTTCTTATTTTGTGTATCCTTTAACTACTTATTGTGGATATAGATGATTGACTACTTTTGTCTTTTAACCTCTGAATTTTGCATGTTTGATCTACCACTTTTATTGCGTGTTTGTCTTACCATTTAGACTTTTCTTTCATAATTTTTATATTTTGGTTTGTGGTCTTTTCTTTCTTGCAGAAGTCCTTTTAATATTTCTTGTAAAGTCACTTTAGTCGTGCTGAACTCTTTTAGCTTTTATTTGTGTGCAAAACTCATCTCTCCAGATATGAATGATAGCCTTACTGGGTGGAGTTCTTGGCTGTAGGTTTTTTCCTTTTATCTCTTACACTATATCATGCAACTCCCTTCTGGCCTGCAAAATTTCTGCTGAAAAGTCAACTGGTGGTCTTACGGGAGTTCTCTTGTGCATAATTAGTTGCTTATATCCTGCTGCTTTTAGGGTTCTTTCCTTCTCTCTAATTTTTGCCATTTTAAGTATAATGTGTCTTAGTGTGGACCTCTTTGGGTTCATCTAGTTTGAGAGTCTCTGTGCTTCCGGGACCTGCATATCTGTTCTCTTTCTCTGGTTAGGAAATTTTTTAGCTATTAATTTCTTTAAATAATTCTCTGTCCCTTTTCACTCTCTTCTCCTTTTGGAGCCCTTAAAGACAAATATTGGTACACTTGATGTTGACCTAAAGATGTCTTAATCTATCTTTGTTTAAAGATTTTTTTTCTATGCATCTTGTGTGATTTCCATTAGTCTGTCTTTCAGCTTGTTGATCCATTCCTCTCTATCACTTAGTTCACTGGTGATTCTTTCCAGTGTATTTTTAATACAAGTTATTGTTTTTTCAGCTCTGCTTAGTTCTGCTTTATATTTGCTGATTCTGTTTAACTTCTCACTGTGTTCATTCACTCTTCTGAGTTCGTTGAGCATCTTTATGACCATTACCATTGAGATCATTGTTAGGTAAATTGCATATATCCTCTTTGATTTAGTTCTTTTACTGAGATGTTATCTTCTTCCTTCATTTGTAACATATTCATCTGTCTTATCATTTTGATTAGTTCTCTGTGTTTGTTTCTATATATTGGCTAGGTTGCTTATATTGTTTCTATATATTGGCTAGCTTGCTTAAGCAGAACATGTCCTTATGTAGGAGATGTCTTTTGAGGTCCACCAGCACACTCCTGTCTGATCATTAAAGATACATGCCTTGGGGGTGTCTCTGATGTTGACTGTGTGGACCCTTCAGTTGTGGTGGGGCCAGCTACTATTGATGTACTGGTAGGTGGTGCTGGTCACTGGTCTGTTTGGCTGCCTTGCATGGTGGCTGCTACACATACCAGGGCATCCCAGGACTGGTGCCAGTCCACTGGTCTTTAGGATTGAGTCCTGGGGTGGTTGCCTGTGGGAATCAGGTCATCCTGGGACTGGTGCCAGCACACTAGTGAGATAGGTAAGCTACTGGCATTTGTTGGCTAGAGAAGGGACTACAGAAAGATATTTTGCCACACTAATGTCCTTATGGTAGACTGAGCTTCCTAAAGTGGCAATTGCCAGCATCAGTATCTTTAGGGGGATTCCCAATTACCTTGTGCCTCTCTAGCAAGCTCTTCAAGGTCAGCGAAATGTCTAACCTAGTGACCTTTCAAATTACTGCCTCCGTGCTGAGACTCAGAGTGTGCAAAATTTTGTGTGCACCCTTTTAGAGTGGTGTCTCTGTTCCCTACAGCCCCCTGGCTTTGACGTATGCAAGCCTTGTTGGTTTTCAAAATAAGATATTCTCAGGGCATATTTTCCCAGAGCAGGATCCCCAAGCTGCAGAGTTGACATGAAGCTCAGACCCCTGCCTCCCTGGGGAGATCCTTGGAGACTGTGATTTTCCTTCCCTTTGTGCGTTACCTATTTGGGGGAATATCATTCTTGACTGTGCGACATCTCCAACTTTCCTAACTCTCTCATTGATTTCTTTATATCTTGAGTTGTGGGTAATCATTTGTGCTAGTATTCAAGTTGTTCTCATAGTTAATCTGTGAATAGTTGTAATTTCAGGGTGGCTTTGGGAGGAGGTGAACTTATGGTCTCTTCTTGCTCTACCATCTTGACCACCACCCCCATGTATATTCATGGATAGTTTTATTACCAGTGGAATTAACAACTTGTGACAATTAAAATTAAATCCTAGACCAGTCTGCCATTCCTTATAATCTCTCAGGAGACTTCAGAAGCATTTTACTTAGGTGTTCATGCTTTTAATGATATAAATTAGCACAGCAGACTGAAATAAAGCAAGCCAGTGATACATAAAGATGGAATATAATCTGTCATGAAGTTATATGTGAGAAACAGCAGTGTTGAAAGGCTAACTGCAGTTGCTCAGATCTTTGGTAAGCAAAACCTTGTTTTTAAAAGAGATTTGGTTGCTTGCAGAGCAAATGATTTTTAGCTTGTCAAAACTTCAGTATATTTGATTTCTGAGCTGGGAAACAAATACTACTGTATTCAAACTCACTTTAGCAATTCAATGACTACAACAATTCAAAGGAATATTAAAGGGGTATTAGAAGAACACTCTATGTTCCCACTGGCTTTAGGTCTATGGATTAGCACTCTCAGTCACTTGTGTTTTATTCATGTAGGGAATAAAATTGTTGAAATATTGACCTAATTTAACTGGTCTTTTTTTGCTAATACAATTGGTATACAGTTTTAGACATTTGTATGTAAAATTTCTTATGAGTAGTTTGTCTTTCTGCAATTGCCCTTCCAGGTTATTTGTGAAGTTAGGTAGTAAAATGACAAGTTGGGTTTTTTGTACTTAGCTAGGGTCTACACCCACCATTTTATTCTTCAATACTTAGGCAAGTTGTCACTAGAATATTGAGGCAAAATTATGACATAGATGAATATAGAGTTGAAAGAAGCTCTATTAAACACTAAATATTTACACTTTTAACATCAATTAAAGAAGGAAATGAGTAAGTGATCAGGCAAGTTCAATATCTCTCAAATGTAATTTTATGTGTGTTAGATAGTCTATTAATCATGAGAAATATATTACTAAGTCATTTTCTATTAGAAAAAATCCTACTGTTCTCATGGTTCACCACATTTATTGGCATTCAACATTACCTGACTTTGTGGTTCAGAAAGAAAAATAGTATGTGGCTCTTGGAAAAAAAATAAATGCAACAGAAGATCTTCATGCTTTTAGAAACTTGTAATCTAATTAGCAACATTTTAAGTACCAAAACTGAGTTTTTGTTATTTAAATTGCTATTAGTGTGGATTACTGCAGATTACCCTAGTACTCTGCTGCTTAACAGCTGAGGAAAAGATAAGTAGAAGTGAAACAGTCAGGTGGGATAAAGAATGTAAGGCTTCTTGAAAAAGATGAATTTTGGACTATGTGCGAAAGTGAAAGTGATAGTCGCTCAGTCGTGTCTGACTGTTTGCAACACATGGTCTGTAGCCCACCAGACTCCTCTGTCCATGGAATTCTCCAGGCAAGAATAGTTGAGTGGGTAGCCATTCTCTTCTCCAGGGGATCTTCCCAACGCCGGATTGAATCTGGGTCTCCTGCATTGCAGGCAGATCCTTTACCATCTGAGCTGCCAGGGAAGCCCTATCCTATGTGTAGTATATAACTTACTTTCCATTGCAAGTAACAGAAAATTCAAGTCCAAGTAGCTTTTAAAACAAAGGGAATTTATTGGCTCCTGTACCAGAAGAATTGAAAGGTAGATCTGGCTTTCAAAATAGATTGATCTTGAGATGCATAAGATTTTCAGGCTCTGGTTCTGTTTCTCTGCAATCTTTTCACTCTGCCCTCCTCAGCATGTTGGCATTATCTTTAGGAACCCCTCTTTTGGTGCCTGAAACACTGATTTCAGGATTCTGGACTCTGCACACTCATCTCCCTCTGGAAAGTACATTGTTCTTGGATGAGGTTTGGAATTTTGGGGGCACCCTGAGTCTCTGAACCAAAAATTCTGACTAGGGTTGGGAAATAGAATGCATATACTCTGTTACTGCATTGGGAGAGAAATGAAATTCTTCAGAAGCACCTGCATCTCAAATGTAAACAAGAACCTGTTAGAAAGGGGAAAGGAGAAATATGTGTTGAAAAGGTAACCAACAAACATTGGCTGGTCTTGAATTTTAAAGAAATGAATAATATAGACTTGTGGATAAGATTGGGTAGGATTCCAACTAGAAGGACTGATGTGGCAATTAACATCATGAAGGTTACTTTAGCTAGCATGTAAAGAAATTGTATGATATTGATGAATCACATGGTAGGGAGTTTTTGGATGGTTTTGAAGACTACCTTAATCATGTTAACTTTAGAAGCTACATCCTGTGACTGGCACCTTGTTGCATGAGTTGACGCAGCTGAAATGGATCATTTTTCAACTCTAGCTTCCCTCCATGGATATGGCAGATATAAGAAGAGCTGTTTCAAAGACATAAGCAAAATTATCAACATAAGCCTTCTAGTTATGCATGAGAAAAGCTATAGTCATAAGGGATGTTAAAGTTACCTGGATAAAGACATTATGGACTAAGAAATTATGTATAGCTTTNTAAAAATAGAACTACCATTATGACCTAGCAATTGCAGTACTGTGTTTTTATTTTTAAAAAGACACTACTTTAGGAAGAACCCTAGTGTTCTTAGCAGGACTATTTACAATAGTGGACAGAAGGTAGGGAGAAAGGGCAGTGTACGAATGTGGAATTAAAAGGCCCAAACTACTATATATAAAAGAAATAAGCTATAAGAATATATACTACAACACAGGGTATATAACTTATATTTTATAGCTATAATGGAATAAACCTTTAAAATATAAATCACTGTGTTGCATAGCTGAAACTTATATTGTACTTCAAATGTACCTCAATAAGAAAAAAATTGTATTTAATTATAGTAAAGTGGCTTTTCAATAATTTAGTCACAATGGAAAACTAAAATATGTTTCCAATTAGGAGAAACATTTTGTTACTATTATAAAAGTTTTAAATTAGTATAAAAATATTTTAAATATTAGCCTAAAGTCATTGAGAATTTTAAGTAACATTCTCCTCTCAAATTTTGCTTCTTTAGAAGAATTCATACTTTTTTTGCTAAACTCTTTATTAAAAATATAATCTTACATTCTTAAAGTTGTTTAAAAGATGTGAGATAAATCAGTGGTTTCCTATTTTCTTTAATGATGAATTTAAGTGTGATAAAAGATCTTTCAGGTTATTTAAACTTTGAATTTTGCATAAATATGTGTTTGAACAGCTTGGCAATATTTTATAACTCATTACTCTTTAAAAAAAGAAATTTGTAGATGTCTTTTGCTGTATCCTTTTGCAGTTTACCATGTTTGGGGGATTCCTGATCTAGAAAAGTCAATAAAAGCAAACATTGTCATTTACAGATTTCACTACAGATTTCCCATAAGACTTGGTGGCATAGTTCCTTTTTTAAGAGGTGAGCTTTTTCTCCCCAGCTTCCCTTTTCTCCCTTCCCTTCCCTGACTTCTCCATTCCCTTCTTCTCTCTTGCTTCCTCTCCTCTCTTCTTCCTTTCTTCCTCTTCCTCTTCATCAAGAATAACTCCATTGTCATTGGGAAGTAAAAGTCACAATGTTGTAGTGTGGAGGTTTCTTTGGTATTAACAGTTTTTTAGTTTTTGCCATGTGGAAATGATGAGATTCATGGATGAAAATTTTTCTTGAGGGCATGATGCCTGTCTTCTTTATTATATCCCTGTGCTAAGATGGTAGAACATAATGGGCACTTTAGTTATAAATTCCAGTAAAATAACCATATAAAAATGATCCTGAACCTCACTGCTAGTTTATGCTCATAATTAAATTTAGGATTCATTGATTCCTTTGGTAACATTAGTTACTTTTAGTCATTTCTTTGACTGAAAGTATGTTACAATATCAGTTATTTCTAGTCCTTTTCTATAACATTTGATATCTTTTAAATAATATTAACCACTAAGTTTCCTGGACCATGGCATCTGGATATAAATTTCAGTATTTTAAAGTGTTTTTGTTTTGTTTTGTTTTCCTTTAAAGTGTTATAGTTCAATTTTAAACGATGTTTAATTTCTTTATATAGAAAAAGACCAGTTGAATACCTGTTGGACTACATTACTAGAAAGTTTCTTTAAATGTCATATTTTTCTATTATATTGATTGTGGATGAGAGAGTGGGAAAGCTTTGGTAACACTAGCCTTGGATGGCTTAGAGGAAGTTGAGAGTTATAGTCTGTCAATCCTCTCTGGTCAGAGAGGTAAATTCTTTCTGTCTCAAGCTGCTAAATATTGTGACTGACATTGTTATCCTAATGCACCTCATCAGATTTTGGCAAGGGTTTTTATGTTTCTAATTCTCATATGATTTTAGGTGAGAGCATGATTATTTAGAATTTAAAATACAAATATTTCCGTAGATAGCTGATAATGAATAGGAGATTTATGGCCTAAAGCTTATTTTGTTCTTTGCTTTGTCAGAGCAAACATCCATAAATGAATTAATGAAACAAAAATAATGTACTTCTTTTCCTTACATTTAAAAGTTATTTTATAGTATGCCTTTATATGAAATCAGTTGTACAGTTATCTAGAAAATTTTGGCAAATGTTTGACAATCTGGATGAAAGATTGTTGATCTGATTCCATATGTAAAATATTAGAAACATTTTCACTTTCTTAAGCTTTGTTTAAAATATGTATATTCATAATTTGTTCAGATGTTGTAGATATGAATATGTTTTGATTTAAAGGTTGTTATGTCCATTTGTTACTTCTATGCTGGAAATTCCTAGGATAATGATCAGTAATGATTGATATTTTTTCCCCTCAGAGCCAGAGTGAATACATATATGATTATTTTGGAAGGCACTTCAGATGCCAAGATTGTCAAATATTTGGATTTCAAATTTGGGGTCACTAGTATTGAAAACATTTAGAGAACATGAGTGACTCAGAAAGTCTTATAATTAAAAGTAAGTGTTGAAGGAGGAACAGTTTCCATAATTCAGAATCTGGATATATGTTAAAATTATCACAGTCAATGTAATTATAAATATGAGATATGTAGGACCTTAATTATGAGAACAAGGTCACAGACGTAAAGACTGGAAATTCATCTATGAAATGTTGGGAAGATGGAAGTCACCTGGTTTTTCTTTATCTAAGAAATAGCCAACATAGGCTTCTCCAAACACAGTTAAATTTTTATTGACAATTTAGATTTATTGGCACTAGAGATATAACTCAAGAGAATTATAAATATGGGCTGTACCATGCTGATGCAGGCTTCCCTGGTGGCTCAGATGGTAAAGAGTCTGCCTGCTATGCAAGAGACCCAGATTCGATCCCTGGTTCAGTAAGATCCCCTGGAGAAGGGAATGGCTACCCACTCCAGTATTCTTGCCTGGAAAATTCCATGGACAGAGAAGCCTGGCAGACTATAGTTCATGGGGTCACAAAGAGTTGGACATGACGGCAACTAATACACTTTCTTTATGTTGAGGCAGAGAGACCAACATAATAACAAATAGAGTCATGAGAACATACAGGCATTATACAAACCTTTTATATATATTCTTACATACTTGAAAAAGGATTTCCATTTTTCTAAGAGGTTGAAGATTATGACTGAATATATAGTCTTTAAGTCTTGATTTTATCTATGCTAACTGAGCAATCAGGCCTTCTTGAAATTTATTCCAATGGATTACATTTTTGTATTTTTTAAAAAATCTCTGAAATAGCACTTTAATGCATTAAAGTATTAATAGCATTTTAATGCACTGAGGACAATAATTATTTCTTGGTTGATGTGGTGGAAAAGAACTAACTTACAAATTTAGTTTTGCGTGGTTCATGTTATACTCTGATAATATGGTACATGTAGGTACAAGATAGAAAAAGAAAGAACATCTGTAAAGGTTTCTGATCGCAAGCATGTGCTTCTGTTTCTAACAGTAAAAGGAAGAAAATTTGTAAAGGTTTCTGCCCACATTTTAAAAGATTTCTTTTTGTTTTTATTTTTTTCACTATTTTTAAAATTAATTTATTGTTTACTTTAAGGATAATTGCTTTACAGAATTTTGTTGGTTTCTGCCAAACATCAACATGCATCAGCCATAGGTGTATATATATGTCCCCTCCCTCTGAAGGCACATACCTCTATTTTGAGGTAGTGTGTTAGTGTTTGTTGGTGGTTGCATGGATATAGTCAGGGAGGAGGGAATATCACTATACAAGTTTAGGTAATAGGATTTCTATTTGGGGTGCAAGTGTTGATTCCTTACAAAATGTAGAGCACAGGTAAACATCAACTGGAGCCATAATTTAAACAGAATAGGTTATTTATCAAATCGAGTAATATCAGAAAACTATAACAAATGTATGCTTTCTAAACAAAGGTATTCATAAATCCTTACCATGTCTGCTATTTATACTTCCTTCAATTTTCTGTGCAATTTGATCCTTTCTTGCTGTTCCATATGCCTTCTTCTCATCTCTACTTAATGATCAGTTATACGTATTTCAAATTTAGGTGAAGTAAAGTCATCCCTGATCCAACCACAGACAATATTAACCACAGAGCCATAAATATTAGGTTTTAAAAAAAATTGCTTTTATGTCTGTCTTCACATTTAGATTATATTTATTATAAGGGCAGAATTGTGCCATTTTCTAACTCCAATCCTTCTTTGAAAAATCTATTGAATTGAATAAAATAATTTAATGGTTAATGGTTTTGTATTACTCTGTAACTCATGCATAAATGCTAGTTTACTTCTATTTATTGCTTGACATTGTTTAATATTTTTCTATAGCAAATTCCATATTTTCAATATCCAATTTTACCTTTTATATTTCTGAGTTTTTCTTCCTAAGTCTTCCCTCAAGCTTTTGCCCTAAAACTCCAAAAGATAAGGAGAGGAATTTCCTTTAATAACCCACTTAGGGGGAAAACAAACAAACAAACAAAAAACCCACACACTCTTTTTTATTGAGAACCTATAAAATTTCCTGCATTCATAGATAATCTGTAATTCCTTTAAGAATTCAGCATTCAGAAAGACTACTGGATTGTCTTTTATGTACCCTGAATGGCTTAGTTGGTCAAGAATTCTCCTGTGATGAAGGAGACCTTGGTTGGAGTCCTGGGTTGGGAAGATGCACTGAAGAAGGGAAAGGCTACCCACACCAGTATTCTGGCCTGGAGAATTCAATGGACTCTATAGTCCATGGGGTCACAAAGAGTCAGACAAGACTGAGCGACTTTCACTTGTGTACATTTGTACACCACAGAAAGGAAGACACTTTTGCTCTCTTTTATAGTTTCATGATTTAATCTCAGCTGCAGTCCCCAACCAGTTTGTCAGCAGCCTGATGTTTAAATGTAATGCTCTTGCTTCCTATTCATCTTAGTTGAAATAGAATTATTGACAGAAATGACTTTTGGAGGGAAATTAAGAATGATAATGTGGTACTCCTTACAATTACTAAATAGCATGCCTATTTTTATTTGTTTTGGGGAATGTGTAGTAACTCAACACAGCTGAAATGAACTGGTATACAATTTGGCAGAGGGACTTTCAACTCAGCTGTTGCTGCTGCTGCTGCTAAGTCTCTTCAGTCATGTCCGACTCTGTGCAACCCCATAGACGGCAGCCCACGAGGCTCCCCCGTCCCTGGGATTCTCCAGGCAAGAAAATGCTGGAGTGGGTTGCCATTTCCTTCTCCAATGCATGAAAGTGAAAGTGAAGTAGCTCAGTCGTGTCTGACTCTTAGCAACCCATGGACTGGAGCCCACCGGGCTCCTACGTCCATGGGATTTTCCAGGCAAGAGGACTGGAGTGGGGTTGCCATTGCCTTATATAAGGATGATGCTACATTTAAATAGCACCTGTTGAAAATTAACATCTAATAGGTGACAATTACTTAACAGTTTCCTCAAATGGGAAACTGCCTTATCTCTTTAATTCAATTCACTTTGCCTAGAAGAATCTGATTCTTCATGTTTTTCAGACTCTGGCTCTAAGTAGATGCAAAAGTCTGTGTTTGTTAGAAAGTAAGCAATCCTGTTACACAGGAGGAACAGTTTCCCCCTATGGATTTTTTTCCAAACACTTGCTAGCATTTTATCTTGGGCATATATGTTGCATAATGAATTCTTAACTTCTAATTGATCTGTTAGGGTTAAAGGACTAAATATAACCAAATGTATTTATCTTTTAAATTATTACATTTATCTTCTAAATTAGTTTTATTTGACATAGTCCATATGTATCACTTAAAAAGTCAGATAATATAGTACTCTAAGGCTTAGAACAAAGTGATGGCAATCTCCCCAACCTATAGTTAGCTTCCAGATTAGCCTTCTCATGGCTGATGTTTAGTGGGGACACACTGGTATGGCTTTACTGGTTGTTGATGGACAGAGAATATTGGATATTAGATTAATTGGTTATAAATGTTTTGAAATTGCTTGTCAAATGTTTTGAAATTCAACCTTACTCTTGCCTATCCCTGCTTCTCATTCTCCAGAATCAATTGCTTTCATTTTTTTCTGAATATTAATAGAGAAATTAATAGAGAACCACACAAAGCCATTGCTTACTCCAGAAATAGGACACAAAATTAGACAGAAAGGAAATGAGATTTCAGTAAACTTTGATAAGCAACTAACATTACTCATATCGTCATCAGTTCAGTTCAGTTCAGTCGCTCAGTCGTGTCTGACTTGTTGCGGCCCCATGAATCGCAGCACGCCAGGCCTCCCTGTCCATCACCAACTCCNGCTTGTGTTTCTTCCAGTCCAGGGTTTTTCATGATGTACTCTGCATATAAGTTAAATAAGCAGGGTGACAATATACAGCCTTGTCATACTCCTTTTCCTCTTTGGAACCAGTCTGTTGTTCCATGTCCAGTTCTAATTGTTGCTTCCTGATCTGCATACAGATTTCTCAAGAGGTAGGTCAAGTGGTCTGGTATTCCCATCTCTCTCAGAATTTTCCACAGTTTATTGTGATCCACACAGTCAAAGGCTTTGGCATAGTCAATAAAGCAGAATTAGATGTTTTCCTGGAACTCTCTTGCTTTTTCGATGATCCAGCGGTTGTTGGCAATTTGATCTCTGGTTCCTCTGCCTTTTCTGAAACCAGCTTGAACATCAGGGATTTCACGGTTCACATATTGCTGAAGCCTGGCTTGGAGAATTTTGAGCATTACTTTACTAGCGTGTGAGATGAGTGCAATTGTGTGGTAGTTTGAGTATTCTTTGGCATTGCCTTTCTTTCGAATTGGAATGAAAACTGACCTTTTCCAGTCCTGTGGCCACTGCTGAGTTTTCCAAATTTGCTGGCATATTGAGTATAGAAATCAGTACAGTCCTAATACAGATGACTAATGAGTCATTTCATGACCAGTAATCTAAATTACATATCTTTGTTTTAAACATTTTCAAGTACAAACTATACATAGTTTCTTTAAATGTTTCAATATTGTTTAAAAGAGGCATTTAAGAATACCTTACTTCCTAGTGTAACAAATATTTGTTAACTATCTTCTGATAATTATTTTCCCCTTCTCAGTTTCTAGTAGGCCTCAATTTTTATTCCAAGGTCCTTGCAGTTGTATAGAATTTCATACTACATGCCATGAATGGAGTATGTAGGCTTAAAATAAGTATCTCATTCCATACACCTCACCTAATTCACAGATGGTATGTGATCTAATCTGTTCTACCTAGAATAAATAACTGGAAATCTGTGGGGAAGACTGCGATTCAGATACTTCCTCTCATTATTGTTAATTTTTTAGAAAGATAACACAGAATTATCTGTTCTGATAGGTAGAGTGAGTGAGGGCCAGTACCACATGTATTAGCTAACATTAGGTTATGATGTACAATAAGCATTTCTCAAAATCAGTTGTTATAACAACAAAGTTGCTATATAATGAATTTATATTGATTGCTCTCATTACAAGTCAACATCAGTTCACTGCTAGTCAGTGACAACCCTGTTCTTTTTTCATATGTCTTTTTCATTTGAGAATTTAGGTGGAAGAAGCAGTCCTTGTTTCAGCCATGTGGTTCTCCTGGTATAAATAAGATAGCTAATAATTGAGCCCGGCCACTCAAGTGTTCAAAGAATTTTCTCCATCATACTTTGCATTCACTCACCTTTCATAACCAAACAACTCACATAGCTAAGTCCAATATTAATTGGGAAGGGTAATTAGAATGTTAATGAAAAAAGACAATTTGCCTTTTTGTCTAGCTGATATAACTTTGGAATTTTTTACCTACCTAGAGATAATGATTATTAAAAAGTAAAGTATAGTTAAATGTTATTAAAAGTAAGATTTTAGTTTTAATTATTGGGGGAAAATTTCATTTTAAATAATGATTTCCCTTTGCTTTTAATGAGAGAGATATGCAGTAAGGGGCTCTGAAATATCTAGTGGAACTTCTCTAAATTTACTGCATGTTTCTCAAGATGTCTGTAAGTGTCAAATTGAACTAACAAATTCTTTTGCTTCATGTGAGGTTTTTAATTGAAGAATCATTCATTTTCTTCTTTCTTCAAAATTTCTGACATTTGGAAGCTGATAATTTTGTAGAGGAAAACTTACTTTCAGTAAAACTATGTACATGTCTTACAGTATATGTGCTTGTATAGCAGAGTCTTTGCTGCTTCCGACATGTGAGTGAATGGCCTTTATCTTAAATAATGCTTCCATGTTTCCTTATTAATAAGTTAGGTGAATAAAAATTTACCTTTTTAGTTAATCACACTTTTCATTCTGAAATGAGAAGAAAATTATATTGCAAATATAGAATTCTTAAGGCAGATTCAACTGTGACTTAATCTCTTGCTTATTTAATAATTTCCTGAAACAAATTCACCACATATCTCTATCTGAAACTTATGACTAAAATTTTGTTATACAAATTAGGAAGAAGCAGTAAAGATATTTTTATTAATTTATATATTAGATCAAAAAGAAAACAATTATATAGTCAAATGGTAAAGGGTTTGGAAATGGAAGAAAAGAAAGTCATGGACCAGGAAACAGAAGCATAGATGGAAATCGACTCTGCTTAATTTATTATTAAAAAGCTGCTAGATGGTTCACATGATCAACATGAAGAATGAGAACCAGGGCTGGGTAGGATCTCAGGAGGTCAGCATAGCTAAGGTCTTGCTTTAGTAAGTGTTTACTTAGGATATCACCATTGTCAGAATTATCACTGGGCATGTGGCACTGCTGGCCCTGATGCCATCAGGTAGTTAATATGCTTGCTGCTGGACGCCACATCTTTGAAGATTACCTTTATTCCATGCTACTTGCCTCTCAACTCCTTCGTAGCTTCTTCATAGAACCTCTAACTAACCCATTAACTTTATATTACTTCCCCTATATCAATTTTTCCAGGTAGCAGCTACTAAATGGCTGCATTGTTGTTGCGTTAGTCACTGAGTTAGTCACTCAGTTGTGTCTGACTATTTGTGACCCTATGTAGCCCACCAGTCTCCTATATCCATTTAATTCTCCAGGCACGATTACTGGATTGGGTAGCCATTCTCTATTCCAGGGGATCTTCCTGATCCATGGATTGAACCCAGGTCTCCTGCACTGAATGTGGATTCTTTACTGTCTGAGCCATCAGGGAAGTCCTGGTGGTATTAGTTTTCCATAGTACTGGTAAGTAGTATTCCATACTGCTTGCCTCTCAACTCCTTGGTAGCTGCTTCCTAGAACCTCTAACTGGCTCATTAACTTTATATTACTACTCCATGTTAATTTTTCTGGGTGTGTTAGTCATTCAGTCATATCTGACTCTTTGTGACTCCATGGATGGTAGGCTGCCAGGCTCCTCTGTCCATATAATTCTCTGGGCAAGATACTGGAGTGGGTAGTCAGTCACTTCTCCAGGAGATCTTCCCAACTCAGGGATTGAACCTGGGTCTGCCGCATCACAGGCAGATTCTTTACCATCTGAGCCACTAGGGAAGCCCAGTTTTTCTGTGTAGCAACTACTAAACGGCTGCATTGTGTCACATGCTTAATTCTAGCTGCTAAAGTATGTCAAGAGAGATACTTTTTCACATATTGTGATATGTTGAGATAACTGGTATTCAAGAAAATACACACAAAACAAGGATCTATCACATATTTGTTTGTTAAATTACCAAATATTATAAACATTCATAATATTCAGTTTGAGTAAGGGCATGAGGAGACTAGCACTTTTATAGGAAATTGGTACTTCTTCCAGGGAAGTTTGTTAATGAGTATAAGCTACTAAAATATGAGCATGTTTTAACACAGAAACTATTTTATAGGAATTTTTCATAAGGAAAACATCAAATCTGGAATGATATATGTCAGAGGACATTCATTATGTTTATAATAAAGAGTTAGAAATAAACTAAATGCCAGATAAAGAATGAGAGAGAAAGAGAGGAAGATGTTTAGAAGTTTATTACAAGGAAATATATACTAGCTACTTTCAGTCTGTGGGACATTGGATGAATTCTATTTTCTTCATTGTTTATTTTCTTATTACATAAATTCTCTATATCAATACCTATTATATTCATAATTATAAAAATAATCTTACTATTTTGCCTAGAATTTTGGAAGAGATCATTAAAAGACATAATACCACATTCTAAGTCTTGTTTACAGGTCTATGTTTTGTTTTCTATGAAATAAGTATAGAAAATTATTTTCATGAATCCTTCAATCTTCAAGATATTTATTCTGCAGAGCACTTCAGATTCTAATATGTCTTCTTTAGAAGTAAAGGTAATCGAGTGCAATTGATTGAATGGCGTGGTGTTTTGTTGGAAGATGACTCAGTTATTTCTAGAGGAAATTTTATAGTGGTGTGAAATTAGATTTGTTGGTTAGGTGGGGAATACTTGGTGCCTCTTGGGAATGCAACTCTTTCAGGAACTTTTGGAGATGATATTAAATGGCTACAGAGATATGAAAGCCAATATCAATGGCAATTTTTATTCTCAGAGAAACTGCCAGAGAGAGTAAGGGTAAAACCCAAGAAAATTTCAAGAGTGATTAAGTGACAAGAGAGGAAAACTGCTAATAAGCATATAATAAGATTCTTATCATTATTGGTAATCAGGAAAATGTGATTTTTTATCACAATGAGCTATACATACCTGTACGTATATGCTTCAAATTAGCTAAAAGTAAATTGTCAGAAATACCAAATTTTGGTAAGATTCTGGAAGCAATAGGAACTTGAGAGAATTCCCAAATGGGAATTTGGATTGTAAGCCAGTACAACCACTGTGGAATATGAGTTTAGCATTATTTAGGAAAGTTAAAGATGTACATATTTTGTGACTCACCCACCCCATTCTTGTATATTTTAAAGTCAACCTTGTGTGTATGTCTCAAATTGTTCATAGCAATTTTTAAAATAAAAACCCCAAATTGGAAATGACTCGTGTCCATCATAATTTTAACATTTTGGTATAATCATAACAGAATAATATATGATACACCTCCTAATATGGATGAACATATACATATTGTTGTTTTTGTTTAGTCACCAAGTTGTGTCCGACTGTGACCCCTTGGCCTGTAGCATGCCAGGCTCCTCTGTCCTCCACTAACTCCCAGAGTTTGCTCCAATAAAAGTCCATTGTTGGCGATGCTATTTAATCATCTCATCCTCTGTCACTCCCTTCTCCTTTTGCCTTCAGGGTATTTCCAAAGAAATACCCTTTCCCAGCTTTAGGGTATTTTCCGAAGAGTCAGCTCTTTGCATCAAGTGGCCAAGTATTGGAGCTTCAGCTTTAGCAACATTAATTCCAATGAATATTCAGGGTTAACGAATAGAAGAAGGAAGTCAAAAGTTATAAATTTTATGCAATTGAGAATGTGGAAGAATCAAACCATTATTTAGGGTTTCATAAATTACAAAACAAGAATGAATTATTTATAAGAAACAGAATAATGCTTATCTCTGGTTAGAAGGTAGAGAGATCTATTTTGGTAGGGACAAGTAAACAATATTCTATTTCTAAAACCCAAGTTGGTTATAATTTTTTTCATAATTCACTGATTAGTCTTAAATATATTTTGAAATATATTTTAAAATTAAAAATATTTAAAATAAAGGAGGAAAATACAAATTTTAAAAAACATACTCCTCTCATCTTTTCTTTACCTGGTACTGTTAGTTCCTAGTATGTAGGGTTGTGAGTTGGGGTCAATAATAGCAGTTTAAATTAGAGGAGAATAGTACAGTTAAAATGCTCCCTGGTGTTCCACAAGTCAGTTGAGAAATATATAGCACTGTGCCATTGTTTAGGTCTTCTGTATCCTCACTGAATTTCTGTCTGTATATTACTGAGAGAGAAGTGTTGACATCTCTAACCATAATTATGGATTTATCTATTTCTTTTTATTCTGTCAGTTTTTGCTTCATGTATTTTGTAGTTCAGTTGTTGGGCACATTAACATTTTGAACTGGTATAACTTCTTGATGGACTAAAACTTGTCTCATTATAGAATTTTTCCTACTATCACTGGTAATTCTTTAACGATTGCTCTTTTACTCTAAATATTACTGATTGTAGTGTAGCCAATCCAATTACTATTGTTCAGTGTTTGATTGTATAGTATATCTTTTTTCCATTCTTTACTTTTAATTCATGCTTCTCTGGTGAGTCAGATGGTAAAGAATCCATGTGTAATGCAGGAGACCTGCATTCAGTCCCTGGGTTGGGAAGAACCTCCGGAGGAGGGAATGGATACCCACTCCGATATTCTTGTCTGAGGAATTCCATGGACAGAGGAACCTGGTGGGCCTCAGTTCATGGTCTTGCAAATAGTCAGACACCACAGAGTGACTAACCCTTTCACTTTCACTTTCAATCCACCTATGTTGTAATGTTTAGAGTGAGATTTTTTATAGATAGCATAGATGGGTTATGTTGATTTATCCATTTTGACAGTCTGCCTTTTAATTGCATGTTTAGACAATTAAATGAAATGTAATTTTTGATATGTTTGGACTTAGGTCTGTCACTTTGTTTTATGTTTGTTCCTTCTGTTTTTCAGTTTTCTTTCCTTTCTTGCTTTCTTTTGGGTTATTTGAATATTTTTTAGCATTCATTTTCATTTAGTTATTTCTATTTTAGTGGTTGCTGTGGTGATTCAGTTCACTTCAGTCACTTGGTCATGTCTGATTCTTTGTCTGACTGCAGCACGCCAGGGTTCCCTGTCCATCGCCAACTCCTGGAGCTTGCGCAAACTCATGTGATTACTCAAGCTCTAGTGATTACAATATACTAAACTTTTCACAGTTTACTTGGAATCAATATTTTACTATTTCTATTAGAATGTAGAAATTTTTACTACCTTACTACTTCTCATTTATGCTTTAGTTTGCTTATAAACTATATCTATAATTGAGAATGTCTTTATTTCACCTTCATTCCTGAATGATATTTTCACTGGATATGAATTCCAGGTTGACAATTCTTTTCTTTTAAAACTTTAACAATTTTGTACCATTTTCTTTTGGCATGCATGGTTTTTGATGAGAAATCTTCATAATCTGCATTTTTTGTCATTGTTTATAGTTAATGTGTTATTTTCTCTGGCTGCTTTCAAGATTTTCTTTTTTTGCATCTAATGTTCAATAGTTTGATTATGATACACACGGACATAAATTTCTTTGGGTTTAAAGCTCACTCAGCTTCTTTAATTCATAGACACCTTTTGCTTAACTTGAGATGTTTTGGGGTCACTATTTCTTCAAATATTTTTTTCAACTCTGCAATTTCTCCTTCTTTGCTTTAACGCTGATGATACACATCTTAAATTTTTCATCGTCCCATAGTTTCTGTAGCTCTTCTCAATTTTAAGAAAACTTTTACCTTCTGTACAGTTAGTTTCCTAGGTACAAACTTTCAAGTTTCAAACTTTCAAAGATGCTAACATGTCCAACCACGTAACTTAGTTCTATCTGAGGAGGCACTATTAGTTTTTGAGGCACAGGACCTGGACATAGAATGGTACACGAAGGTTACAGCTGCTGTTCAGAATGCAATCCAGTGCCACTGTTATCTATGATGAAAAAGAAAGAGCTACTACCTAGACCTTACTAGATCTTTTTTTTTTTTTCTTTTTTAAGAAGGAAGATAGAATTGAGTCCAGCAAGAAACCAGAACCTGTGCCTTTAACATCAGGCATGAGTGAAATTTCAGCTTGTCTTCCATCACCTATTGCTGGCAGTCCTTCAGTTCTACCATTTCCCACCTCCTTCCCCTCCTCCAGTCAGTCACTCTTCTTGCCTATTCACTCCTGCCAGCCCTTGTATGCAGTTGTTGTACTGTACTGTTGTACTTTTCAAGGTACTGTACTATAAGATTAAATTTTTTCTTTATTTGTGTGTTTGTTTATGTACTATTTTTATGAAAAATATTATAACCCTACTACAGAACAGTACTATATAGCTGATTGTGTTAGTTAGGTAGATAGGCTAACTTTATTGGACTTATGAACAAATTGGACTTATGAATACATTCTTGTTTGTATGTAGGGGGCTTATCATATTG
>SJYA01002749.1:1267596-1303657 GCA_006410615.1 Neotragus moschatus
TGGTGATTCAGTTCACTTCAGTCACTTGGTCATGTCTGATTCTTTGTCTGACTGCAGCACGCCAGGGTTCCCTGTCCATCGCCAACTCCTGGAGCTTGCGCAAACTCATGTGATTACTCAAGCTCTAGTGATTACAATATACTAAACTTTTCACAGTTTACTTGGAATCAATATTTTACTATTTCTATTAGAATGTAGAAATTTTTACTACCTTACTACTTCTCATTTATGCTTTAGTTTGCTTATAAACTATATCTATAATTGAGAATGTCTTTATTTCACCTTCATTCCTGAATGATATTTTCACTGGATATGAATTCCAGGTTGACAATTCTTTTCTTTTAAAACTTTAACAATTTTGTACCATTTTCTTTTGGCATGCATGGTTTTTGATGAGAAATCTTCATAATCTGCATTTTTTGTCATTGTTTATAGTTAATGTGTTATTTTCTCTGGCTGCTTTCAAGATTTTCTTTTTTTGCATCTAATGTTCAATAGTTTGATTATGATACACACGGACATAAATTTCTTTGGGTTTAAAGCTCACTCAGCTTCTTTAATTCATAGACACCTTTTGCTTAACTTGAGATGTTTTGGGGTCACTATTTCTTCAAATATTTTTTTCAACTCTGCAATTTCTCCTTCTTTGCTTTAACGCTGATGATACACATCTTAAATTTTTCATCGTCCCATAGTTTCTGTAGCTCTTCTCAATTTTAAGAAAACTTTTACCTTCTGTACAGTTAGTTTCCTAGGTACAAACTTTCAAGTTTCAAACTTTCAAAGATGCTAACATGTCCAACCACGTAACTTAGTTCTATCTGAGGAGGCACTATTAGTTTTTGAGGCACAGGACCTGGACATAGAATGGTACACGAAGGTTACAGCTGCTGTTCAGAATGCAATCCAGTGCCACTGTTATCTATGATGAAAAAGAAAGAGCTACTACCTAGACCTTACTAGATCTTTTTTTTTTTTTCTTTTTTAAGAAGGAAGATAGAATTGAGTCCAGCAAGAAACCAGAACCTGTGCCTTTAACATCAGGCATGAGTGAAATTTCAGCTTGTCTTCCATCACCTATTGCTGGCAGTCCTTCAGTTCTACCATTTCCCACCTCCTTCCCCTCCTCCAGTCAGTCACTCTTCTTGCCTATTCACTCCTGCCAGCCCTTGTATGCAGTTGTTGTACTGTACTGTTGTACTTTTCAAGGTACTGTACTATAAGATTAAATTTTTTCTTTATTTGTGTGTTTGTTTATGTACTATTTTCATGAAAAATATTATAACCCTACTACAGAACAGTACTATATAGCTGATTGTGTTAGTTAGGTAGATAGGCTAACTTTATTGGACTTATGAACAAATTGGACTTATGAATACATTCTTGTTTGTATGTAGGGGGCTTATCATATTGGTCAGATTGAATAATTTCTATCTTCAAGTTTATCAACTCTCATCTACTATTATCATTCTGCTGTTGAGTCTATTCTTCTATTGCTTTGCTGAGACATTGCATTTTAAAATTCATTTTAAGAGTACTCAATATTGCAAATTCATGCTTTTTATAATGGCTGCTTTGAAGTCTGTCAGATTATTCCAACATCTGTGTCATTCTGATGTTGGCATCTGTGTTTGTCTTTTCCCATGTGAGTTACAGTTTTTCTGATTCTTCATATGCCAATTAATTTTGGATTGTATCCTGGATATTTGAAATATTATGAGAATCCAGTCTTGTTTAATTCTACTGAGAGTATTAATTTTTATGTTTTAGCAGAAAATCAACTGCTTATGTTCAGGCCACAAGTTCTACGTAGCCTTCTGTGGGCCATGTTTCTAATATCAGTTTTGTTTCTAAAACTTTTCTAGCACTTCTTGGACTTTTCCTTGTTGTGTACCACCCCCTGCTCTTTTTGGAGCCTGGCTGGTGATCTGCTCTTTAATTCAGTTCTCAAGATCTTTGGTATGCTAATTAGGTTCCTACCTACACCTGTGCATCTGGAAATGAGCCCCAAAGTTTATAAACAATCAGTTTAGGTTGCTTCTTTGAATTCTTTGCTCTCTGTCATCAGCCTGGAACTTTCCAATTTTCTGGGGCTTTCTCTTTTAGGCCTCAGGCCAGGAAATTGGTAGCCTAGTTATTGTATTCTATTGCGCACTTCCAGTTTTGAGCCTGCATCCAGGACCAAGTGATGTGAAGATAGAAGAAAAAAGTAATGGGAGTTGGCCCCACCCACTTTGAATCGCAGCTCCACCAGAAAGGACCACTCCCCTCCCTCAGAATTTTGACATTTTTGGGTTTGTATGGCTACAACTGTTACCACTGCCATGGTTTTGTTGGAGGCTACAGTATGAAAGAAAAGAGGAAAGAAAAATAGGAGAATTTCTGCATTGTTTCTGAGCATTAAGAGTTCTATTTCCTGTTCTTTGAGTCAGCAATGAAATTTTTTTCCTCGAGTTCTGTGTGTACTACAGTATTTACATCTCAGCATCTTACTGTATTAATATTCTGACCAGGGGATGTCAGAAGGAAAAAAGAGATAAATTTATCATTAGTTTGCTGACTCTTATAATTCTGATATTCTCTTGTTTACCTACTACTATGTATTTTTTAAAATTCTCAAAAATCTATGTCTTCTGTCCAAGTCTTCTACTTGTATTTCTACTTGCAGGGAGAAGTGTACATAGTCCATTTTACCTGAAGCTTAAGCTCTCAAACAATAAATTGATTACTTTATAATTAAATATTATTTCTTTTTAAGGAATTGGAGAACTTCCTAGAGTTGTTGATAATACTTAAGAGAAAGAAATTGAAGATCTGGTGTAATTTAAAAAAAAACAATTCGAACTTCATTAACTTCAAAAGACATCCATCCTAACACACTTTGATCAAGTAAGTGTTGGATGATTTGGGGGAGAGAGGGAGCAAAATATACTCTAGTGGTAAGCCTCATCTTAACTTAAACAAAATTATTTAATAGAGTAAAACTGTGTCTGTGCATCGAAGCCTGAGAGTTGGCAAATGTGGAGTTTGTTTTTGCAGTAGGTTCTGTATAATAGCTAGTGTTCTCCTGAGATACAAAGTAGAATTTGTGTGGTGTATGTGAATATACATGTGTATCTGTGTATACACATATATGTGTGGAGAAAGAGAGAGAGAATGCACAAGAGAGCAAGAGCAAGATTTTAAGTAATCAGCTTATATGATTGTTGAGGCTGATACATCCAAAATCGATGAAGTAGGCTTGAGAACCAGGGAAGAACGGATGTTGCAGCTCAAGTCCAAAGGCAGACTACAGACAGAATTCCTTCTTCCTCTGGGGATGTCAATCTTTTTTTCTCTTAAGGCCCTTGACTGCTTGGTTATATGAGGTTTACCCATATTTTGTAGGTAATCTCCTTTACTACAGGGCTTCTCAAGTGGTACAGTGGTAAAGAATCTGCCTGTTGATGAAGGGGATGCAAGAGGTGTGGGTTGGATGGCTCAGTTGGAAGATCCCCTGGGTTAAGAAATGGCAACCTATTCTAGTATTCTTGCCTGGAAAACTACACGAACAGAGGAGCCTGGTGGGATACAGTCCATGGAATAATAGAGTCAGACTCAATTGAGCATGCATGCCATATCCTTTATGAAAAGTCTACGGATTTAAATGTTCTCATCTTCAAACAACAGATAAACTAATGTTTGACCAAAAATCTGGATCCTGTGTCCTAGCCATGTTGCTGTATTAAATGAATCATTATATCCTGGAAGGTGATAATAGATAATACTGTAACTCCTTGAAAAATTTTACATTTTCCAAGTGGCTTCAACATAGAGATAGTCAACGGAAAATCTAAGATGCAACTGGTGATCTAAGACAGCTTTTTAAGGAAAATGAATTTTCTCATGGATCCTTACTATCATCTGAGATTAATTCTATAGTAATTGTATTTTCAGTGGATTCTTTACCAGCTGAGCCACCAGGGAAGCATAACTGTATTTAAATACATTTAAACATATGACTGAGTATACATGACTTAAATTTTAGTTCTTTGAAAATTATATATTCATACCTCAAATGAGATAGAAAACCACACTCCGATAAAGTTGATAATGGGTGACAATGTTTTGCTGAAACTAAGTGTAGAATAAATAAAAATTTAGGACTGTTACTGTAATCAGTCTATTTCTACATTCTTCTTCAATGATAGTTGGTATTAAAGTTAGTGTTACTGCCACTGCAATTATGACTGGAATTTCTAGGCCCTCCTTAATGTTATGAGTCGGTCAGTATATCTGGACTGTAGCCTAGTTATATGAATTTAAAATGTTTTCCTCAGAAAATCTGACATTGGTAGTCTAACTGTCTAAAGTGTAAATTGTATAGAAATGGGTAAAAGTATAACATTTAGGCAAATTATCAGAATCAGCTGAAATATTGTTTTAAAGTATTATCAATGCCAATTTCATTCCAATCCTAAAGAAAGGCAATGTTAAAGAATGTTCAAAACTAGCACACAAATGCACTCATCTCACACACTATCAAAGTAATGCTCAAAATTTTCCAAGCCAGACTTCAATAGTACATGGCCATGATCTACCAGATGTTTGAGCTGGATTTAGAAAAGCAGAGGAACAAGAGATCAAATTGCCAATATCTGTTGGATCATTGAAAAAGCAAGAGAGTTCCAGAAAAACATCAACTTTTGCTGTATAAACTACCCCAAAGCCTTTGACTGTGTGGATCACAATAAACTGTGGAAAATTCTGAAAGAGATGGGAATACCAGACCACCTTACCTGTCTCCTGAGAAATCTGTATGCAGGTCAAGAAGCAACAGTTAGAACTGGACATGGAACAACAGACTGGTTCCAAATTGGGAAAGAAGTAAATAAAAGCTGTATATTATCATCCTACTTATTTAGCTTATATGCAGAGTACATCATGCAAAACGACAGGCTGGATGAAGCACAAACTGGAATCAAGATTGTTGGGAGAAATATCAATAACCTCAGATATGTAGATGACGCCACCCTTATGGTAGAAAGCAAATAAGAACTAAAGAACCTCTTGATGAAAGTGAAATAGTGTGAAAAAGTTGGCTTAAAACTCAACATTCAGAGAACTAAGATCATGGCATATGGTCCCATCACTTCATGGCAAGTAGATGGAGAAACAATGGAAACAATGAGAGACTATTTTTTTACTGCAAAATCGCTGCAGATGATGACTGCAGTCATGAAATTAAAAGACACTTACTCCTTGAAAGAAAAGCTATGACCAACCTAGACAGTATATTATAAAGCAGAGACATTACTTTGCCAACAAAGGTCCATCCAGTGAAAGCTATGTTTATTCCAGTAGTCATGTATAGATGTGAGAGTTAGACTATAAAGAAAGCTGAGTGCTGAAGAATTGATGCTTTTAAACTGTGGTGTTGGAAAAGTCTCTTTGAGAGTCCCTTGGACTGCACGGAGATCCAGCCAATCCATCCTAAAGGAAATCAGTCCTGAATATTCATTGGAAGAAGTGATGCTGAAACTCCAATACTTTGGCTACCTGATGCAAAAAACTGACTCATTGGAAAACACCCTGATGCTGGGAAAGATTGAAGGTGGGAAGAGAAGGGGACAACAGAGGATTAGATGGTTGGATAGCATCACTGACACAATGGACATGAGTTGGAGTAGGCTCTGGGAGTTGGTGATCAGCTCAGAACCCTGGCTTGGTGCAGTCCACAGGGTTGCAAAGAGTTGGACAGGACTGAGCGACTGAATTGAACTGAATCAAGGTCACATGCCATTCATAGTAAATCAGAATCTACAGCTCTCCAGAGCTCCAGAGATCTCTTCTTTCTTTCTTTTATGCTTCTTAAAGGATATTGTCATCATCTAGATTTGAAAAATAGCTGTTCTATTATTACCTTTCTTAAAAATCAGTGATTTCATGTAAGAGCTTGTCAATAACTGGGTAGTGAAAAATTATTGCTTGAGATCACTGGGGATACCTGAATAATGGTGTATTTTGTATTTAATTAAGTGGACAAATTAATACATTATAGATTTAATATACTATAACAACAAAAATTTTAGGTAGGTTAAACATTTACTTATATACAATGAAAGCACAGCATACTGGAAAAAACAATGTTCTCTAAAACTTAGGTAGTGGGGAAGGCTTATCAACACATAATATGAAACTCAGAAATGATTTTTAGAAGTTAAAAATTTAAATATGTGACAACAACAACACAGAAACGAAGCAATAACATATTCTGACTTGGGAAAATATGTTACCAGCTTATGATCTCTATAATTCAAAGAGTCCTTAAAGGTCAGGAAAAAAAAATGGCACCAAAATAGGGAAACATGAAAAAGGCAGACTCTCATAGCTAATAGAAAAAATATAAATAACTCTCTAATACTAAAACACAGATTCGCTAATGAATTTAACAAACAACAACAACAAAAAGCTGAGATGAGCTTTTACCTGTCATAGAGATATACATTAAAAGCTTGGTATTATTCATTTTTGAGCAAAAATATACACAAATGGACCTATATATCATACCCTAATCAATGTTAAATTCACTAAAATTAAGTATCATTTTAAAGTAGTTTGCACTATTTATTTGATCTGAAATTTTCATCATCTCTCACCAACAATTCTTTAAGTTACGATCCTGTAGAAATTCTCTCACTATTGCCACCCAAATTTGTCCATTACAATAAATATACAATGTAGTATATTTTATAATGGCAAAAGTTATAAGTAAAGAAGATTAATCAAAAAGTGATTCATTAAATTGTACAATATAAAATGGCTTTTGTCAAAAAGAATGATGTGGCTTGGAATGTTTGGATATATTAAAAAATAGCCCAATTATAATTTAAGTGAAGAAAATGTGCATCAGTTCAGTGCAGTTCAGTTGCTCAGTCATGTCTGACTCTTTGCGACCCCATGAATCGCAGCACACCNGCAGCACTTTCACAGCATCATCTTTAAGGATTTGAAATAGCTCAACTGGAATTCCATCACCTCCACTAGTTTTGTTTGTAACGATGGTTTCTAAGGCCCACTTGACTTCACATTCCAGGATGTCTGGCTCTAGGTGTGCATAACAGCATTTATAGAGTCACTTACTTTTCAAAATATATATGAAATGTAAAGTTTGAGTTAGATAAATATGTACCAAAATATTAAATATTTTTACCTCTGGAGAGTAGGATTGTGATAGGAATACATTTATTTTCATTTCTACTTTTTCCATTTTTGTATTAAAATTTTATAGCACATGTGTTAGTCATAAGGAGATACAAAGGGGACAAATAGAAAAGAAAAGGATTAATGGCTTGCTGCCATCTGTGAGTGCCACAAAGTTGTCTTCTGCCTTTTTGCTGTTGAAAAATGTTATCAATTATTTGGGTGAAGTCATATATGACAATCTTATTTTAAGATGGAAAAAAATTGGGAGGGATAGTAACACAGTTGACTGAATCAAGTTTCAACCACCTTAGGAATTCATGTTGTGTTGAAACAAACAATAAAAAATTAACAATCACAAGTGTAATTTACTCTGTTTAGGCATAAAAAAATTGCTTAACTTAGTTTAAGAGATGAGGATTAGAGTTAGGGTTAGGGAAAGGGTTTACAAAAGGATAAGGAGAAAGGGAATGATATGTCCATCTGAATGCACAGTTCCAGAAAATAGCAAGGAGAGATAAGCCCTTTCTAAATGAACAATGGAAAGAAATAGAGGAAAACAATAGAATGGGAAAGACCAGCGATCTCTTAAAGAAAATTAGAGATGCTAAGGGGACATCTCATGCACAGATGGACACAATAAAGGACAGAAATGGTGTGGACCTAACAGAAGCAGAAGAGATTAAGAAGTGGTAAGAATATACAGATGAACTATAGAAAAAAGGTCTTAATAACCCAGATAACCACTGATGGCAGGATCACTCACCTAGAGCCAGACATCCTGGAGTGTGAAGTCAAGTAGGCCTTAGGAAGCATCACTATGAACAAAGTTAGTGGAGGTGATAGAATTCAAGCTGAGCAATTTCAAATCCTAAAAGATGATGCTGTTANGAAAAAAGGTCTTAATAACCCAGATAACCACTGATGGCAGGATCACTCACCTAGAGCCAGACATCCTGGAGTGTGAAGTCAAGTAGGCCTTAGGAAGCATCACTATGAACAAAGTTAGTGGAGGTGATAGAATTCAAGCTGAGCAATTTCAAATCCTAAAAGATGATGCTGTTAAAGTGCTGCACTCAATATGCCAGCAGATTTGGAAAACTCAGCAGTGGCCTCAGGACTGGAAAAGGTCAGTTTTCATTCCAATCCCAAAGAAAGGCAATGCCAAAGAATGTTAAATCTACCTCACCATTGCACTCACTTCACATGTTAGCAAGGTAATACTCCAGACCCTTCAAGCTAGGCTTCAGTAGTACATGAACTGAGAATTACCAGATGTTCAAGCTGGATTTTAAGAAGGCAGAGGAACCAGAGATCAAATTGCCAATATCCGTTGGATCATAGAAAAAGCAAGAGAATTCCCAGAAAACGTCTACTTCTTCTTCATTGACTATGCTAAAGCCTTTGACTGTGTGGATCACAACAAACTGTGGAAAAATCTTGAAGAGATGGGAATACCAGACCACCTTACCTGTCTCCTGAGAAAAACCTGTGTGCAGATCATTAAGCAACAGTTAGAACTGGACATGGAACAACTGACTAGTTCAAAATTGGAAAAGGAGTACATCAGGGCTGCATATTGTCACTCTACTTATTTAATATGTATGCAAAATACATCACACAAAATGCTGGGCTCAGTGAAGCACAAGCTGGAATCAAGATTGCCAGGAAATTATCAATAACCTCAGATATGCTGATGACAATATCCTTATGGCAGAAATTGAAGAGGAACTTAAAAGCCTCTTGATGAAAATGAGAGCGTGGAAAAGCTGGCATAATATTCAACATTCAAAAAAACGAAGATCATAACATCCGGTCCCATCACTTCATTGCAAATAGATGGGAAAACAATGGAAACAGTGACAGATTTTATTTCTGTGGGCTCCATAATCACTGCGGAAGGTAACTGCAGCCATGAAATTGAAAGATGCTTGCTCCTTGAATGAAAGGGTGTGTCAAACCTACAGAGAGTATTAAAAAGCAAAGGCATTACTCTGCTGACAAAGGTCAAAACTATGGTTTTTCCAGTAGTCATGTACGGATATGAGAGTCATAACATAAAAAGGCCCAGTACTGAAGTACTGATGCTTTCAAACTGTGGTTTTGGAGAAGACTCCTGAGAATCCCTTGGACTGAAAGGAGATCAAACCAGTCAATCCTAAAGGAAATCAACCTTGAATATTCATTGGAAAGACTGATGCTGAAGCTCCATTACTTTGACCTTCTGATGTGAAGAGCCAACTCATCTGGAAAAGACCTTGATATTGGGAAAGGCTGAACGTAGGAGGGGAAGGGAATGATGGAGGACGAGATGGTTGGATGACATCACTGACTCGATGTGCATGAGTTTGAATGAACTCCAGGAGAGGGTGAAGGACAGGGAAACCTGGCAGGCTGCAGTCCATAGGGTCGCAAATAGTTGGACATGTCTCAGCGACTGAACCACAGCAATAACAAAAGAAGATATCTGGCTTCTATTTCATATGAAAATAAGATTTTGTTTCCATGAGCTCAGTATGAACTGAAGATGTGATACCCCTGCAATTTTAGATTAGCCAGGTTTCAGGAGTTTTTGTGGTGCTCTGTGTTGGCCCATCTGGATTATCTTATTCTATTAAGAGTGCTGTTACTTCTTTTTATTTTATTTTTATTTTTATTTTTTTTTCATCTCAGGTGTACATGAGTTCCCAATCTTGAATCCTGCCCCCCCCCACCTCCCACTCCACATCGACTCTTTGGATCATCCCGGTGCACCAGTCCCAAGCATCCTGTATCCTGTACTGAATATAGACCGACGAGTGCTGTTATTTCTGATGAAACATTCTAAGTGGTGTGCATATACAGGACAGGGGTCAGGATGGTAAAGGATTTATTAAACCTGCCACAAATTTAGAAGTCTCCAATTAGAGAACAACAGGGTGGTTGTGTTCAAATATTTGAAATTTGTCTTATGATAGTGTTTCCCCTCTTTGATTTTGAGATCAGAAATAGTACAGATTAGAGAACCAGCAATGTAAGCTCACCTTGTATAACAAACTCCTAATTCCTGAATATCTGAGAAAAAACTAGATAATGTGTATAGATACCATGTAATATGTTTTTACTTGGGAAGGAGTGTTGAATTAGGTATTTTCTAATATTAAAATCCATAGGATTCTATGATAATGGTTATAGACTATTTTCTAATATAAGTAGAAAAGATAATTCAACTTTAAGAATTTAAAATCCATATACTTTGCAAAAATCTTAGGAATGTATATCAGAAAGTAATAATTGGGCTTTATACCCAAATGATGGGTTTAAAAAATTCCTGAGATTTTCAAAAAAAAAGAATTAGATACAGTTGGAACAAAGTTCAAAGTTGTTTTAATTTGTGTGCATATCTGATAGCATGAATCATAATATTTGAAGAATAAGCTCTGCGTAGATGAGGACTCACTTCTATATCCTTGTATATAGGATAGTTCCTTGGACATAGTTGGTTCTAAGTAAACACTTTTTGGGTAATGAAAAAGGAGGGGCCTCATTATCAGAATCAGGAGTGGAGTGACAAAAGGATGGGATATGCTGGGAAGGCTGAGATTGGAAATCTTGGCAAATCCATAATATTAGGCAAATATAGCAGAATATGGGAAATTTAGGCAGAAATTTTTTTAAAAAAAAGTAAATATAGGCTGTTAAATTCAGTCCATGATGGAAAATGCAGGCAGATTGTGAGGATTAGCCAAGAACTCAACTTAAATCCAAGTTAAGAGTATCTACATAGTAGGGAGGGCTTTGTAGGTGGCGCTAGTGGTAAAGAACCCTTCTGCCAATGCAGGAGACCAGACACTGAATAAATCCCTAGGTTGGGAACATCCCCTGGAGGAAGGCATGGCAACCCACTCCAGAATTTTTGCCTGGAAAATCCCATGGACAGAGGAACCTGGTGGGCTACAGTCCATGGAGTCTCAATGAGTCGGACACTATTGAAGTGATTTAGTGCGCGCGCGCGCGCGCACACACACACACACACACACACACACACACACACATAAGGGAAGATAAAAGATTTTAACTATAATGAGCTAATGTTATGGTATTTAATGTTGTGTTGTGGTTCTCATGCAAAGAACATTCAAACTAAGGGTTAGGAAATTCAATCCATGAGTGTTCAGAAATACAACATAAAGACTAAGGCAACTGGCAATCAGGGAATCTGCTATTAAAACTAAAGCAGACCAACAGGGTTTAATGCTAAATACTAACCTAGGGCTTGTTCTAAAAAGATGGACAACTGAATATTCAAGGGAGATTTTGTAATTCTAGGGTAAATTTTGGGGGCTTGAGGGACAGGGAATCAAACAGAGTATTACATCATCATTTTAAGTGTGAGAATTGTGATAGCAAGTATCAGTGGTTGGCTGGGTTACAGTGGCTCTTGGATTTGTTTCGTTTTCATTGTGTAAAATCTTAGAATGTCTTATTGCTAAGCCTATTGATAGCTTTTATAAATTGTGGATATAGTCTTAAAAGAGTTTTCATTTTGTTTCATCTGATCTATTTCTTTGAGGAGTAGGGAGGCTTCTCTGGTGGCTCAGATGGTAAAGAATCTGCCTGCAAATGAAGAGACTGGTGACAAATCTATTACTCCAATGATAACTAAGATCCATTCTTATTAAACTCAGAAAAAGGTAGAATAGTTTAGTTGGAAGAAAAATGAGAAAGCATTTATGTCCTTTTACTAATCCTAAAAAAATAAAAAAATAATGCTTTTAATAGTCAGAGAAAATAGATCATTGGGAATTTTTCTTGAAGGAACTAAGTTATAGGCCTTTTAGGTTCAAAATATATTAAAAATATACTTGAATACTTATAATAATTAGTTATTTATGATATGTCTTTTTTGAAGGAATGTATCCAAAGTGTCATATTTCCAATAGAGAAAATAATTAACCATTGCAGTAAAAAAAAAAAAGCAAAAAACAAAACCCTAAGAAAAAATGTAGCAAAATGATTGAATATTATGATGAGAACATTTTAGAAGCAAAACTCCCAAACATGTGTCCTCCTTAGTATCATCTAATTAAATTACTGTGGCTCCTTGGTACTCAAAGTATGGTCCATGGACCAAGAGATTAGAATCACCTGAGCACTTACAAAATGCAAAATCTCAGACCCCACTCTGGACTTATTGAATCAGGGTCTGCATTTTAATATGATTCTTAGGTACATGCACATTTAACCTTAAGAAGTGCTGCTGTAAATAATTTATGCTTTTATGAGATCCAGACCAACTTCTGTCATCTTAGAGAAGCAGTTTTACCCTCCCCATTCACAGTTGATTATTGCCTTCTTTGGGAGCTTCTGGACAGAAAACAAACACTGCAGTAGACTTTCATTGTATAATAGAAAGTAACACAGAGCTGAGAGCCCACACTTATCTATACTGAGTAGCCCACACTTCACCTATACTGAGAAAATAGTTAACACATATTGGAGAAGGTATGAGGCTCATGTTATACTGTCTGTTCAGACATCCAAATAGGAATAATTCATGACTGCCTGTTCCGGTCATTGTGTCAGGCACGGAGGACACAATGATGGGAAATGTGCTAGTCGTCAGTATTATTACAACTGCATCTGGAAAACACTGTTCCTAATCTCTGGGGTTTAATCCTGAGGATTTTCTCTGCCAGATGTTAATCGCTCAATGTGAGTCCTCATTTTCCTTCTCTTGATCTGACAATGTTGTCAGTGTTCGCCTTTATGAAAAATACTCACCATTTCTTCAAGAATCCTCTTCCTTTATGTGATGTGATTTCATGTTTAAAAACTCTGGTTACAGTTCTATAGAATGGGCTGTTTTTCCCTAGACAGCCTAGGAATGAATAAAAGAAGAAGAAAAATTCTTTAAGGAATAGGGAGGCAAGTGGTATGAAGTTCTTAACTCCCTTAAACAACATTTCCTTCATGTTCAGGATTCCGACTCACAAACAGTTCAATTCCCTGACTATAGTATGTATTGGATACTTTGTATGGAATCATGTTTACTCCTTTTAAACTCCTCATGGTCTTCATTTCGATTATTAATATTTTTCTCCCTCTTCTAGGACTTCCACATCTCTACCAGAATATAAACCTTCTCAGTTATTTCCACTTTAGGAAAAAAAAATATCCTTCTTATTTCCCTTCCTGTAACATCTTTTTCCTTTTGCTCCAATTTGAGATGCTTGACTTCGATTGAAAAGGAACTATAGTGTAGCCTCTACGCGTCTACTCTTCCCTTTCTTTTTGCCTCTTCTCTTCTTAATTGCTTAGTCAGTCCTCTGCTATTGTTAGTCTGATGTCTGCTTTCCCACACTCTTGCAGCATTCACTGTGGCCTCTAGGTTGTTACATTTGGTAGACCCTCCACAGCTTTTCCAAATACCTTTAAAGTGTCCTTCATTTTATATCTATGATATAACTGCTTTCATTCCATTCTAAGAATTTCTTTAGTCAAATTATACAAATAGTCTCAAACTGTTCTCCTGCTTATTAATACCAGTCTTGTCACCTCCAGTCTGTCCTGCAAACTCTTTTCCAGAGTAGTTTTTGACAACATGTTTGATCATTTCAGTATGCATTAAAAGCCTTCAATGTTTTAAGGATAAATTGAAGCCCTTCTGATCAATATATTCTTTTATTATCTGGCCCTTTCCTTATGTCTTAAATCTTATCTTTCCCTATACCACATTGTATACCAGCACATATGTGGGAAGCTGTCAATTCTATACATTCGTGTATCCTGTTTACACTATCTAAAATGTCCCTCTGCTCTTATACTGGTTAACTCTTATGTATTGCTGAAGATTTGGTAAATTCGGACCTATTTTGAGAAGTGTTAAACTCCATCTATCCCTATAATCTGTGTAAAGAGTGCTTCTCTGAGTTTCCAAGGTATATTGTGCATACTTCCATTACAGCATTTATTTCTGTGTGTTTGCTTAGGATTTTTTTTTTTTTTTTTTTTGGCCTTGCAGTCTGGTATGTGGGATCTTAGTTCCCTGACCAGGGATTGAACCTGTGCCTCTGTATTGGGAGCATGGTCTTACCCACTGGACTGCCAGGGAAGTCTCTGTTTAAGGTTTTGATTTCTGTGTTCTTCAGTCAGTTCTTAGAACCTGTCATATACAGCAGGCACAGGTACAGAGAGGAATATGGCAGAATTATTTAAATGAGTGAATCAAACAAAGGATGAGTTTACTGCCCTCTAATATGAAATTATGATTAGGTTATTATTTATTATCTATTTCTAGAGGATAATCATAGTAAAGATTGCTTTGTCAGTGTTCTAGTTTATTAAGACAAACTTCGGCCCTCAACTCCAACTTCTTTTGTGTATGTTCCACTTCTGAAACTACCCCCAAATTTATGGTGCTCTAATGCTTAATAACCTACAGCAATTCTTAGTTACTGCATGGCTTTTCAGCTTTTGTAGTTACTCTTTGCACATCCTTTAATAAAATCGCTCTCATATTATGCACCAGCATGAGCCTCTGACACAGAAACAGAAATTATTTGGATGCATGGTATATCACTTAGGATGAGATTCAGCAACACTTAACTAAAACTCGATAATGTTCTATGATGTTTAAAATGAGAGAAGTGTATTTCTCCCTCATGTTAAAGAGCTTCATTTATGAGCTGCTTAGGACAGATATGATGATTCAATAAAGTCATTAGGGACCCAGACTCTTCAGTTCATGACTTCACCATTCCTGGGCACGGCCCTAGGCAGTTACTAGAGTACTAGCTATTGCAAACATCTTCTAGACTGCAGGATGGAGGCAGGACACAAGAAGGGCATGGTTGCTCCCTTGAGAAATCCTGCTGGAAGACCCATAGTATATTTTCAGTATCTCACTGACTAGAACTTAACACAAAATGCAAAATGTTCAGTATAATTTGATAAAAATCCTACTAATTATGTGGCTTGAGGAAGTTACTTTATCTCTTTAAAGTTCATTTCCTTCATTTCTAAAATGTGAATGACAATGCCCATCTTATAGAAATTTTGTAAATGTAAGTATGTACTTGAAAGTCTAGTACAGTTACAGGCACGTGGCGGCCTCTGCATAAATAGTAGTAGCTATTGTTGTTATTGTAGAGGAGACTGTTGAGACCTAGAGATATATAGCTCCTTCAAAGCCCCAAAGCTAGTAATGATTAAACCAGCATTCAAATCCAGATCTACTTGAATCTGAGATCTCTGTTCTTGCAAATATAATAAAATATGGTAGGGATTAGAACTGGGAGTTCCTATTTTCCAGCTCAACACTCTGTCCTGAATTTTGATATCCTTTTGATTTGAGATTTTAGGATCGCTGAAGATAGCATTAAAACAGAAAGATCTAGTTTCTTTAGTTTGATTTACCCAAATACTTGCCAGTTTTTCCACTTCTTCTTGTGGAGACTTGGCTAAAATCAACAGCATTAATTGAGTGTGTAATTCTGGAACCATCTAAGAAAGCTAAAATCATTTAAAATTAGTTGAGGTTTAGTAACTAGGTTGAACTTTGCCTTTGTAAAGCAGTTTCCAGCTGACTCACTGCAGCTGCAACAATTGACATCATTTTGTGCCTTTCCTGCAAAGACTAATTTGGCAAGCAGCACTCCCAGTGGAGTGGGTTTCAGAGCTTCAGTGAATTTCAGGGTTGGCATAGACTTTAAAGGTCATGAAATCCAAACCTTAATGTAATGACTGAATTGGATTACATCAACCTCACCAAGTGGTTTTCTAACCTACACTTGGTTAAGTCCAGTGGAAAAAAATAGTGAAGATGCCCAAGTGGACTGAATTGTATAACCTGAGCTATATTTGAATAGCTCTGACTCCATTATATTGAGCTGAAATAGGTACTCTTATGCTTAGCCAAAAGTACTAGTTCTATGCTTAGTACAAATATAGTCCTTTTGGGAACCATATAGCCATTCAAATGTTTGAAGACCACTACCTCATCTCATCATTAGCATTTTCTCACTGCTAAATACCTCTGGTTCCTTTAACTTTTTCTCATTCAGCCTGGCTTTATTTCCCTTCATAATCCTGAGCTCACTATTAAATCAGTTTTAGTTCACCTAGATTATTCTTAAAGTATTTCCCTCTTATCCTAGGAATGAATGAAATTCTGCAGTCATAGATTGAGGGAATTGCCTGATCAAACTGTCCTGGTAAAGTAAGAAGGGAGTTTCTTGAAAAATTATGAAGAGTGGTGAGAAGTTAGGAAATGTTTAAATTGTTGAGTCTTTGCTGGCCCTCCTGTAACCAAACCAATGTGGCATATTAATCTCATGCTATGAAAAGCTTAAAAGCATGAAAAAGTCACAGTGCTCTTTAAGCACATGGTTAGTTGGGTTATTTATCATGATAGATTAAACTCCATCTGCTTCATTTTATTCTTACATATCATTTATTTCAGTGCTGAGTGATATCATTAAAATGAAAAGGATGACTATGTGAGTGGGTGGGAAGACAACAGGAAGACATGATGGTTGTCTTTCAGTATACATAGATTTAAAGCAAAATTAAAAATCAGTGTTTCTAAATCTAAGTTTTAGGTTCTGTATGGAATTAAAATAGCAGTTTCAAGTCATTCATTAACAAATATTTGCTTTTAGTAATATCAGAAATCTTTCTCTGCTATTGAGGAAAGAACTCTTGCCTAAATTTGGACTTGGTAAGCTTCATGTCTGTAACTAAATGTATGCATGTGTACTAAGGCACTTCAGTGGTTTCTGATTCTTTGTGACCCTACGGACTGTAGCTCACCAGGCTCCTCTGTCGATGGGATTCTCCAGGCAAGAATACTGGAGTAGGCTGCCATGCCCTCCTCTGGGGGATCTTCCCAACCCAGAGATCCAACTCGCATCTCTTACACCTACCTGGATTGGCAGGTAGATTCTTTACCACTAGTGCCACCTGGGAAGCCCAACTAAATAGCTGTATATTATTTGAAAAAAAAATCACTTGCCATGTCTAAGAAATATGTGAAAATGAGCTCTTAATTGTGTAATAAGTATATAGTAAGGATAAAATGATATATTTTCTTTAATTCAACTAGAATTTATGAAATGATTTTCATATTTTATTCCATGTTCTAAGAGCTGAAGGTTTGGTAGAGGATAAATTAAATGAGGTCTGTATCCTCATATAGCTTATATATTTGTAATAAAATGTTGGCTCAAACAGTTTAATGGGCATTGTAATACAAGGTACTTTAAAATAGTTGAGTACTTAAACTTTTTCTTTTGCATTGATATGGTCATTTCTTTCTAGTACACCTTAAAACATATCCCTTGTTTTAAACTAGACTTTTTTCCAATTTAAGAAAGAAATCACATATAGCTTTTCTTTTTCAGCACAAAGTAGAAATACAATTTACATTAAAGTTTAAATTTTACTCTAGTGATAGAGATTCTTTTGCTTTATTTCATAGTCATTTACAATGTGTGCTACTGCTAAGTCACTTCAGTCGTGTCTGACTCTGTGAGACCCCATAGATGGCATCTCACCAGGCTCCCCCATCCTTGGGATTCTCCAGGCAAGAACAGTGGAGTGGGTTGCCATTTCCTTCTCCAACGCATGAAAGTGAAAAGTGAAAGTGAAATCCTCAGTTGTGTCCGATTCTTAGCGACCCCATGGACTGCAGCCTTCCAGGCTCCCCTGTCCGTGGGATTTTCCAGGCAAGAGTACTGGAGTGGGGTGCCATTGCCTTCTGATACTAATTACTTAAAATATTACCTCTTTCTGATGTTCCTTCCTGGAGAAATAGATATACTAACATACCTAAAATATATCATAACTTAAAGTGCTCTAGGGAAATGTTCCATGGGGTCGGAAAGAGTCAGACACGACTGAGCGACTGAACTGAACTGAACTGAGGGAAACGTTGATTTTGAAAATCTTGTGTACCTGGAGGTCAAATATTGACAAAATTGACCCCCTCCTTTTTTTATTTTTACTTAAAATCTTGGAATAACTCTTATTAAGGAAGAGTCATAAGTAAATTGTTTCAGTTTTTCTTTGTAGATTTCTTGGTAAATATAACACAGAATCTTTAACTTAAGAACTTTTTATATTTCCTTTGTAAAAACAGAATTGTTTGGAAATATAACTCCTTTTTATTGAATCATTTTTTTTGTAGAGTTTTGTTTATGTAACAGTATATTACCTCCTTGAGTTTACTGAAGTTCTGAAAATCATTTACTGGTCAGTGATATCTTGGAATGGAAAATTTTTTTGGTTAAAGTGTATCATCTTAATTCTTAAACATTTTCTGTAAAACAAATAAAAGATCATTACTGTTACTTTCATATTGTATCTGACAGGATATTTTAATATATTAACACTGTGTTTTACCCAGGAATTTATGCTACCTAGAACTGCATTCCCCTTTGTCCCATGTGGGGTTATGAGATAGCCACAGCCTTGAAGAAAGTCACTATAGATTTTGATCATCTGAAGGCTCTTTAGAGATGTAAAAATATGGCACTTTTGACCTTCAGCTACTTTAGCCCAAGAACTCTGGGCATAAAATTCACACCATAAATAATAAACCTGAAGAAAAATTTAGTATCAATTCAGAGAAAATTCCTTCTTGCCTCCCTCTCTCAGATCAAGTAAAAATTCCATTGCCTATTGGAGAACAGAATGGGCGTAGATAAAGGGTGGAATACTTAGGGGTGTGTGTGTGTGTGTGTTTAGAAAAGGAACATTAGCCTTGATCCTCTTTTTTTACACTAACCAAACTACCAAAATGATTTTGTCTCAATTGTTTTCCTTCACTATAGACAATATGACAGTTCAGTTCTGTTCAGTTCAGTCACTCAGTCATGTCTGACTCTTTGTGACCCCATGGACTGCAGCATGCCAGGCTTCCCTGTCCATCACCAGCTCCTGAAGCTGCTCAAATTCATGTCTATTGAGTCAGTGATGCCATCCAACCATCTCATCCTCTCTTGTCCCCTTTTCTTCCTGCCTTCAATCTTTCCCAGCATCAAATATTTTTCCAAATGATTCAGTTCTTTGCATCAGGCAGCCAAAGTGTTGGAGCTTCAGCTTTAGCATCAGTCCTTCCAATGTTCTTCAGCATCCGTTAGCATCAGCAAACCAATTCTAAGGCGGACTTCCCTAGACACACCAAATATTTTATCTAGGGTATGTATAGGTAAGTCAGCCTTAGAATTTCAAGTCGTTTCTGTATGTCCAAGAAGGATCAGACATATCTAAGAGAAAGCACAACTCAAGAAGCCTATCTTCAGAAATGTGAGATCTATATAAGTGGTTTAGATAAGAAATGAATGAAGACAATGTGAAATTAGGGACCTGTCAGCAACTTGTGTGGACTGAAGACTATGCTAGGGAAATAGCTGGGCTTCTCTGGTGGCTCAGATGGTAAAGAATCTGTATGCAGTGTGAGAGACCTCTGGGTTGGGAAGAGCCCCTGGAGGAGGGCATGGCAACCCACTCCAGTATTCTTCCTGGAGAATCCCCATGGACAGAGGAGCTTGGAGGGCTACAGTCCATGGGGTCACAGAGTCGACACAACTGCGTGACTAAGTGCACAGCACACGGAATAATAGGTAGGGCTCCCCAGGTGGTGCAGTGGTAAAGGATCTACCTGTCGATGCAGGAGAAGCCATAAGTGTGGGTTCTATCCCTGGGTCAGAAAGATCCTGCAATAGTAAATGGCAACCCCCTCCAGTATTCTTGCCTGGAAAATTCCATGGATTTTGGCAGGCTACAGTCCATGGGGTCTCAAAGAATCAAACAAGACAGAGCTGACACCCACACACACAGGATAATAGCTATAGCTAACATTTATTGTCTACTTGATAGTTGCTAAGTTTCCTAAGCATTTTCTGTATACTGTCTCACAGATATATCGCAACACTATTCTGTAGACTACACTTTATTATTTCAATTTTACTAAAGAGGAAACTGAAGTATGGAGAGACTAAGCCACTTGCCTTCACTCTTAACCTCTATATCTACTGCTTTCTCATGAGGGATGTACACCTTGGTGAGTAAATGATAACAAGCTAGGATTAGACATCTCTCAACAAACCCCAAATTTATATGACTCTACACTTGATAAAGCATTGGCTCAAGCCAGTGTGGCTCTGAAATGATGGAAACTGTCTATATAGAAAACATTAAGTTATGGGAAATTAAAGTTATATTTCTTGCATGCCTGATTTCATGATCAGTTTCTTATCTATAATTTATTGATGTAAAAATGAGGCAAAAACACTAGCAAAAGAAACCAAACTAGTGACCCAGTAGAAGATCACTTCCAGGATCTCCTTCAGTATTTCTTAAAAGAGAGCATCTTTCAATATACACTTTAGAGAATGCTCCCAGAATATAGTGAAATTTCTATAGCAGTTTCCCGTGTGAAAGGACACAAAAGTGTCTTGATAATTGTTATTTACAGTGCTTGCTTTCACCATGGTTAAAAATCTCTTTGACCATACCTTCATATACACTTGAATTTTGAATACTATCTGCTATGTGAACTAAAGATTAAATGTCACTGAAATTAAAAAATCCTAAGGAAATCAGCCCTGGGATTTCTTTGGAAGGAATGATGCTGAAGCTGAAACTCCAGTACTTTGGGCACCTCATGCGAAGAGTTGACTCATTGGAAAAGACTCTGATGCTGGGAGGGATTGGGGCAGGAGGAGAAGGGGAAGACAGAGGATGAGATGGCTGGATGGCATCACTGACTCGATGGACGTGATTCTGAGTGAACTCTGGGAGTTGGTGATGGACAGGGAGGCCTGGCGTGCTGCGATTCATGGGGTCGCAAAGTCGGACACAACTGAGTGACTGAACTGAACTGAATCATTTGGTTATGGTTGTCAATACAGTTTTTCTAGGTTTGATATAGGTTTGTTTCATTTGTAAATCCGTTATTTAACTTATTTTAGATTTAAAAAGAAGTACATTGCTGTTGAGAAGGTTGAGGATTATACAGGCCTGATCAAGGGAAGTATAAAAATCAGATGACTCTTGGGTTTTGCTAGACTTTAAAAACCTAAAAGATAAGAATTTATTTTGACATGATAGAATGTACTTTTCATTTTTTACATGAAAATATGTATATTAATATGTATAAGAGCAAAGCTTAAGATTATATAATAATTACTATAAAATTACTTATATTTTAAAAATAAGGAACATACATATTATAGATAGAGCAAATGAACAAGGTAAATGATTTCCACTTTTAATTNGAATTTTGTTTTTTGCTAGACTTTAAAAACCTAAAAGATAAGAATTTATTTTGACATGATAGAATGTACTTTTCATTTTTTACATGAAAATATGTATATTAATATGTATAAGAGCAAAGCTTAAGATTATATAATAATTACTATAAAATTACTTATATTTTAAAAATAAGGAACATACATATTATAGATAGAGCAAATGAACAAGGTAAATGATTTCCACTTTTAATTAACAAGAGCAAGAAATTAATAAAAAATCAGTTCTCTATAAATCAACAATGCTTTACTGTTAAAAAAATAAATCTAATTTTCAGCAGTATTAGTGAAACAAAGACTTTGAGAATATAATTGTTATATTTCAAAGTTAAAGAAACATTTATTAAAACAACTATTTGATGCATTAACTATTATAGTTCAGACTTTTTGACTTTCTGAATTATGAATCAATTTCAGGGTAAGTAAAAATATAGAGTCAGTTTCAGAATATTCAGACTAATGAAGGAAACACAGCTCAAATCAATCATTCAGTCATTCCATTGAATGAATGCCTTAATTGAGTGCCTCTTGTATGGTAGGCTAGTTAAGGGCACAAACTGATTGGTAAATAGTGGTTAGAAATTTATCACAAAATCAAAGCTTTTTATTGTTAATGGTTAGTGATGTATAGAACTGGTGTTTTAGTTCATTCCTGGAAATATATTCATAGATTGACTCTTTCATTCTTCTAAATAATATTCAGCCCTTCTCTTTGAGTTTACTAAATTGCCTATAGGAATCATTTGTAGGAATCACTGTTTCCAAAGCACTTTTGGAGTGGCTTGGGTGTTGGAAGAGTCCACTTCATTATATCAGAAAACCATAGGGCAGTTTTATTATTATATGGCTCAAATTGTAGCCACACTTTACCAATTTTGGTATCACTTTGCTATAGCATCTCATTCTTGAAATAGTTTCAGAAGATTAGTAAAAAAAAAAAAAAGAAGAAGCATGTGATATTTACACAGTTGTGAATTACAATGTTCTACTGTCATCTTAGAAAGTTTTGCTCCTTACTAATTTTGCAGTGTAAACAAACATTACAAAATATTGATATTTTTTCTAGTTAAATTTCCTGTGGTAGAGTTTCATATATCATGTCAGACCCTTTTTATGTCTATTTGAATAAAAATAGACTGTATTAAGTGTAATTATACCATTTTAAACTGATTAAATACATTCTTGAGAAGGTCATAACTATTTTTGCTCTGGCTCAAGTTAATACCATTACGTACACCTTCATAGAGAACAAACACTCACATTGGAAGTTATTTAAATAAATTGTTTCCCTCTCTCATTATAGCAAATTGAGGAAATGAGCAGGAATGTAGTGCCTTTCTTGTAAAGTAATGCAAGACTGTGTAGACACCAGCTCAGCATAGACAACAACAGCATTTTGCCAGTAGGATTATTTTTAGTAAACAAAGAAACTAGCAAACAAATGAAGAATATAGACTGTTTGGATTGGGCATATTATTTGTAATAATATTGGGCATATTATTTGAAACATCTGTGGACTATGAGATTTCCCCTGATGTAGCATAATTTACAATTTAAAATATTTGTTTTTGTTTGTTAGGAGATTTATATTGGATTTTGCCAGCTCACTGGCAAAATCCAGATCATCTGGATTTTTCTGCCTAGGACCACTCAAATTACAAAAATAAATAGGTAGAGGATTTTTTAAAAATTTCTTGTAATAGAATTGTTTGAGGAAACACATTGGTAGACAGCATGATATAATGAGGTAATGTGGCTGGATTTCCTGATATCATGCTAGCTACGATATTACGGGTGAGGATGTCAGTGATGAACAAGGTATGAATGTATGTGTATACACACAGAATTTGTGTGACGTATTTACCTTCCTCCTATCCACATATGATTCTGAAAGGAAGCGGATATGAAACTTCTCTACCATTATCTTTCCATTTCTATTTTTTGTCAGTGTCAGTCTAGACCAACAGGAAACATCATTTTTGGTGAATTCTTCTATATCACTGTAAAATAAAGGGAAAAATGTTATCTATCTCACAATACAAACATTCTCACATAATTGCTATGCATTTTCCTTTGCCAACCATATATTACATAATGAAATGCTCTTCTGTAGAGCATAATAGAGTGAAAATGCAAATTTCTGTGAACTATGTAAAAGAAAAAAATCACTTTCGGGGTCACCTGTAGCTGAATTTCAAATTCTGTTGTGGTTATCATAGGAAGCAAAGAAATATATAGCTCTGTTGATAAGGTCCGTTTTCATTTGTTCAACAAATATTTTATAGTACTTGTTAGCTCCTAGTCAATTTATTAGATATTGGGACATAAACAGAGATGAATAATATACTATGGGACAGTATCTACCCTATAGTGGAGGAAGCAGGCAAAGAAATGACATGTTATACTGCTATGCTGGAATTGCGTGCTGTGGAAATATGGAGGGGGAGTATTTATGCTACATGAAGATTTCTGACCGTGAAAGTGATGCTGGAGTTAGTGTCTGAAGGGTGTATTATATACACAATGAAATACATTGGAAAATTATTTCATATAGATGGACAACTTCATCTTTAAAAAAGCACCGAATGTGAATACACACAGTATATTTAGGGAATGACAGTTAAGGGATGAGTGTTCCAGAGGAAAATGCCTCTTGGCACTATTTTTTTGTTTTGTTTTGCTGTTTTTGCTTCTGGGGTCCTCTACCTGTGGATAGCATCTACTTTGGTGACTGCCGAATTTCTCCCTTTCTGGGTCCTGCTGCTGCTGCTACTGTTAAGTTGCTTCAGTCGTGTCCGACTCTGTGCGACCCCATAGACAGCAACCCACCAGGCTGCCCCATCCCTGGGATTCTCCAGGCAAGAACACTGGAGTGGGTTGCCATTTCCTTCCCTACTTATATATTAATGATGCTATTAACTTATTTAGGGGAAAGCAATCTATTAATTATCTTAAGGAATTAGCATATTTTATAAGGATATTTTATTTTCAGTTCTAGTATTTTAAAATACTAGAGAGTGATTTTAAGGATCAGTTAAAAATAGAGCAGTTTGATAACTGCCATATATTCGGACTCAATAGGTAAAAACTTATTGGCTTCAATACGAGTAGTGCAAATGTGGCATGAAGGCTTCCGTACATATGTAGAATTGGAGATGCTTTCACTTTCCATTTGATGAAACTGAATTTCTCAAAATGGACTCTATATCTTTTTAATTCAAAGATTTTCATCAAGTAGGAGGAAGATGTCCTATAACTTATGGAGATAGTTTTTTTTATTATTATTTTTTTTATTAGCTCTTGGCTCTAGCAAGTGCTTTTTTTCCCCCAGCCATCTTGCTTGCTTGTGATCCATATAAGGCAAGCCGCCTTTCATTTTCATCTTCCTTAGCACAGCTGGTGCTTATACTACTCAACATCCATTGAGTCATTTCCTGCTGATAAATGTCTATATGTAATCACGATTGTCACCTATGTATGTGATACAAAACTGTCCTCTCTTTTTAAACCAAGATAGCATTTGTACCAGCCTCTAATCTTATGTTCCACTTTCTCCTCTTTCAGAACCAAGCTGGCAATTCTCATCTTGAATAGCTTTAAAATTGCTCATAGCAATCAATGACAACTGAGGCATCACTAAAGAATTTCTTTTATCTCCAAGCTCCAATTTAGATCTGTCATTAAGCTTGAGTAAGCTTGAACTGTCAGAGCATTTTCCCTCATCACATGCTCTAAGCACAAAAAGTCAACTTCAAAATCAAATTTGTTCCATCTCTTACTATACTTTGTAATGGTTTCGTGTGAACAATAAACTTCACTGAAATAGTACTGTCAATCTTTAGTAACTCAGATAACTGTGGTTTTAAGAAATAGTGAGATGCTGCCAAAACTCAAGTATGATATATGGTAAATCATTCCCTCACATCAGCTGGTTTTGTTGTGGTTTAAGGGGGAAGCATTGTGATATGGGAGAAGAACATTTGACAGTGATGAAGGAGATGCAGAATTTGTTTCCTTCTTTTGCTTTAAAGATTGTGTAATATTTGGCAAACCATTTTTCTGCTCTACGTCTTAATTGCTATGTCTATAATGTTTGTTGTTATTGTTCAGTTACTAAGTTGTGTCTGACTGTTTGTGACTCTGTGGACAGCAGCACACCAGATTTCTCTGTCCTTCACTATCTTCAGGAATTTGCTCAAACTCATGTCCATTGAGTCAGTGATGCCATCTAACCACCGCATCCCGTCATCCACTTTTTCTTGAGGTGTTTTTAAATGAATTCTAAGGTCTCACCCATTTCTAAAATTGATTCTTAATAAATATGACTTTCCATTGTGTGTTATTATTCTTCAAAAAATGGATTAGAAGCAGTTTATCATTAAGAATTGGAAGTCAGAAATTAATTAGCAAGTTTATAATCCAAAGCTAGGTGCAAAAAATGCTTCAGCTTCATCTTTTGGACCAAATCAATGTTGTATTTGGGTACTGTTGGTGAACAGTAGCTGTCTTTTAAAGATCACAGCATTTGTCTTGGAGATCTTTTCCACTGACAGATCCTTCAGCCTCCCCCACATATTTAAATGTACTTTGATCTCTCTTTGTTTTGCAGATTTCATTATGAAACAATCTGTGGGAATGTTAGAGGTGCCAGACTGAAAAACTAAAAACTACAAAAATCTGGCAGAACTACACATGCAAAGTGTTTAGCAGCTCAAATATATTTACAGAGTCCTTGTTCAAAATTAGAATGATTGTTTTTTAATAATTTCTTCACAAGTTCCAAAATTAGCTTGTTGTATTTCTTCTCTCTCCCATAAAGGAAAGAAGGTTGTTTTTTAATACCCACCTTCTTCCTTTGTAAGTACTATAGTTTTCAAGTCAAATTATTTTTCTCATATCTCCCTATAAAGATGTAACCTTCATGGAAGTCTCATCCAGGTCACTGTGCTAGAGTAAGAAAGGAATTTGGTGATCTTTTTAACCCTTAAAAAATAATATCATAAAGCAAGTATGTGTGTGTGTGTGTGTGAAGTCGCTCAGTTGTGTCTAACTCTTTGCGACCGCATGGACTGTAGCCTGCCAGGTTCCTCCATCCATGGGATTTTCCAGGCAAGAGTACTGGAGTGGGATGCCATTTCCTTCTCCAGAGGATCTTCCCTACACAGGGATCGAACCAGGTCTCCCGCATTGTAAGCAGACGCTTTACCATCTGAGCCACCAGGGAAGTCACTGAAGCAAGTATAGATAATCACTAAGTCAAAGTTATTGTTATGTAATTTTTTTTCTTTCATTTTCAGGACCAAGTCTTGTTTGTGGCATTCCTATGCTTCAGTGCAGAATCCACAGCTCTTAGTGTACTTTGAGCTCTCTCGTCACCTACCTCTCATTGATATCACTCCTTGAGAATTTCTTAGTTTGACTAACTTAGACTCTGATATGAATCTTTGCAGTTTTGGCCACATTTCCTTGATTCTGATCAAAACATGTGTGTTTTCTTAGGGAATCATTTGTTAATGTCAACCAATATTTTAGGCTATTTTGTCCTAGGGTGTTAATGGCTAATAGCAGTTCAGGAAGGAGCTATCTCTGATAGTAGTAACAATATTTCAACAGCAATGCTTTAATCAGGTGGACTGAGGATCGAAGACACTGTGGCAGAGAAATGTAGGCAGCAGATTTATGGTAAGTTTCAGCTTTCCATGATNCCTAGGGTGTTAATGGCTAATAGCAGTTCAGGAAGGAGCTATCTCTGATAGTAGTAACAATATTTCAACAGCAATGCTTTAATCAGGTGGACTGAGGATCGAAGACACTGTGGCAGAGAAATGTAGGCAGCAGATTTATGGTAAGTTTAAGCTTTCCATGATCCTCTATAATCTTTTGATACAGATTGATGCCTTTTTACCTATTCTCATGCTTACTCGTGTTATAAAAATATTTCTTTTGTTAATAAGAGGCACATCATTTACAGTGGGATTTTTAGACTTTTAGAGGCACGCCTGTCTACAGAATGATTAAAAAGAAAATACCAAATAGCTTTTTCTGTCTCTAAGACATCAACATGCTTTCAGACTTAGGGACAGCTGGTNATCCTCTATAATCTTTTGATACAGATTGATGCCTTTTTACCTATTCTCATGCTTACTCGTGTTATAAAAACATTTCTTTTGTTAATAAGAGGCACATCATTTACAGTGTGATTTTTAGACTTTTAGAGGCACGCCCGTCTACAGAATGATTAAAAAGAAAATACCAAATAGCTTTTCCTGTCTCTAAGACATCAATATGCTTTCAGACTTAGGGACAGCTGGTGCTACTGCTACTGCGGCTAAGTCACTTCAGTCGTGTCCGACTCTGTGCGACCCCATAGACAGCAGCCCACCAGGCTCTCCCGTCCCTGGGATTCTCCAGGCAAGAACACTGGAGTGGGTTGCCATTTCCTTCTACAATGCATGAAAGTGAAAAGTGAAAGTGAAGTCACTCAGTTGTGTCCGACTCTTCACGACCCCATGGACTGTAGCCTACCAGGCTCCTCCAGCCGTGGGATTCTCCAGGCAAGAGTACTGCAGTGGGGTGCCATTGCCTTCTCCGGAGACTTAGGGACTGGACATAGGCAAATATTGCTCAACAGATGTTTTATGTTTATACATTTATATGGTATTACTTTCTCCTTGTAAGTGAATCTAACACTTCACAAAAATGGCATCTAACTTTTATTAACAAGTTTCTTAATATATAATGCTAGGCTATGATTGTTAATATATAATGCTAGGCTATGATTGTTTAATATTTAATACTGATTTATGATTCATTTTTCTGTATACTGTATAATATAATGAAAATGAATCATATTTGCTTTTTCCTATGTGTCAAATAATTTACTATATTTCATGAGTCTAAGGTGACATCAGTTATTAAATGTACCATTATTATGTATCACTAATAAAAAAAGAAGAAATTTGTTCAGTTTGTTGAATCTAAGTTTTATACAAATGTAGAAATGTTAACATATGAAAATATGTGCACCTTAGAGTCAAGGGAATGTGGTAATAGGATTACCCTAAACCATAGTGAAACTTCCATTTAAAACATTTGAAATACTTTAAAACATGATTTTCACAAAATCTTTATAGTATACATTGGGACAAAACTGTTTCCTTTTTAGGGATGTTGGGGAAATTCAGTAAACTTGTGAAAGTGAACGAGAAAAAACCTTTCAATCTGCTTTGATAGCATGAACTAGAAACCTTTCAAACTGTGTTTTCTTCAGTTCAGTTCAGTTCAGTTGCTCAGTCGTGTCCGACTCTTTGCGACCCCATGAATCGCAGCATGCCAGGCCTCCCTGTCCATCACCAACTCCCAGAGTTCACTCAGACACCTCCATCGAGTCAGTGATGCCATCCAGCCATCTCATCCTCTGTCATCCTCTTTTCTTCCTGCCCCCAATCCCTCCCCCTCCTGCCCTCAATCCCTCCCAGCATCAGAGTCTTTTCCAATGAGTCAACTCTTCGCATGAGGTGGCCAAAGTACTGGAATTTCAGCTTTAACATCAGTCCTTCCAAAGAAATCCCAGGGCTGATCTTCAGTGTTTTCTTATATTCTCTTAATTTCTGTCTGTGGAATCTTGGAAATGTTGAAATTGGATTCTGTACTGGAAATATATTCACCTTTGGTGACATTGAGCCAGGCATATTTTGACACTTAATATGTAACTAAGAGTTTACTTCATTTGGATTTATATATTTATAGTAACACACACAGTAACATTCCAATCAGGATTCTTTTCTTGGCCTTTGACTGTACAACATATTACTGTATATTAACTTCAAGAAGTTCTTTGCAAGATACTAGTCATAGTAGTAATATTATTGCTTTGCAGTGAATGATTCTACTGTTCTAGTTTATTAGCATATTTATATATTGTTCCAAACTAGACACAAGAAGAATTCAGTGACACAGAACAAATCTTTGTAAAGGGAATCTAAATAGGGAGAGAAACAATATTTATCTACATGGGGAATTTCTGAAATGTGTGTTATTAAAAAAGTTAATTCCCCTTCTGAATAAATGATATTTGATTTTCATATTAGCATTCTAGTTTGAACAGCTGCACAAAAGTGCTCAAATGAAAATAAGAAAAAATAAAGTTTCAGATCTAAATTTTGCTTTCAGATTAACAGGTGTTGAAGAGCCCAAGATATACACATCTGATTGGAGGAAGCATTTTGTTTGGGATATACAAATGCATATTATAGTAGTCAACAATTTAATAATTATAATGTTTTCACATAAGTTAGATTAAAATCATGAAGGGGGGAAAAGTAGCCCTCTGACTACATGGGCAATGTGTAACAAGCAAATCACTGGACAAGCTAGTTTACCAGACAGATGATCCAGGGGTACCAAAGAAGAATTTCATATTTCTATGTGTATAAGTGTGTTTTAAAGAAAAGTTGATCGTTGAAGAGAATAAAGCTGTAGTGAATATTTGTCTTTTTTGTGTAGAGAAAGGAAATACAGCCATTTTAGGTATATGAGAATTTGGCTCTAAAATTAAGAATTTTAGAATTCAGCTATTAATTCTTGGCCTCTGTAAGATGGTAATAGTACTGCATGTGTAATTAGTTACTAAGGATCATTGTTTAGAGTCTATAATAACACATATAATTGTATAACAATAATATCTGCATTATACATTGCACAATGAAAAGCATTTTAAATGTAACTTAGAAAATGAGTTAAATAGATTGCTTTAATGATGTAAATTAGTTTTATCCTATGTTCATCTACAAATATTACATTTTGTCATTTTAAGGTGTGTTTAAAAGTTATGAATTATACAAAACTTTGGTTTCGTTTTGGTTGCCATTTTGTGCTCTGCTTCTTAAAAGTTAGGTGAGCAAGAAGGTGATCAAGAAAAACATGAAACAATCCCCTAAATCAGCTGACTCTTCTGCCCTACTCTGCCTAACAACTTGATAAGTGATTGAGGTAATATTGCTTTTCTTCCTGTGGTACCTCACCTTGTTTCTCTGTGCTTGGTAGTATTCTTAGATAATTTATTCCTTTATTCTCCCATCCACTTATTCATCTTTTCAGCAAATGTTTATCAGGTGGCTGCTGTGCTTGGCTCTAAGGATATAGAAATGAACAAAGCAGATGCTGACTCTGCTCTCAGGAACTTTCTGCTTTGTGGAAAAGAGAGTCAATTAAATAGTTTAGCCACAGAGTAGGTGCAAAATGAGATGATAGTAGATTGCACTATGCTGTACAAGCAGATAGCACAAGAGACACTTAACTAAGCTTGGAGAATTTGGGAAAAGCTTCAATTTTTGTTCACATCACCCAATTATTTGATCCTCTGTAAGCTTATATTTGGTTAGACATTTCAGATTGTATTAGTTTCCTACAGTTGCTATGATAAATTGTCACTAATTTATTGGCCTAAAGCAACAGAACTGTATTCACTGATAGTTCTGGAGGCCAGAAGTTCAAAATGAGCCCATCAAACTGGGAGAAAACTGAAGTGTCAACAAGGTCAGGCTTCCTAGGAGAACTCAACAGGAGAATCTGTTTTCTTGCTTTTCTAGCTTCTAGAGATGCAACTCCTGTATTTCTTGACCCATGATTCCTTCTTCCACCCTAAAGCCATGGTAACACCACCTTCTCTTCTGTAGTAAACTTCTTCTGCCTCCTTCATGTAAAGATACTGGTGATTATATTTAGTGTCTACCCGAATAATCAAAATAATCCCACAAATTTAACACTTTTAACTAATCACATCTGCAAAGTTCCTTGAGCCATACAAAATAACATTCATAGGTTCTCAGGGTTAGGACATGGAAATTTTGGAAGCTACTATTCAGCCTATCACACTGTCCCATCCAAAATTAGTATTCATTCGATGGCCTAGTATTTATTCATGGCCTCGTCCCTTGGCCATTCACTTGAAACTGTCATACCATTTTTTGTTAATCAGCTATACCCCAATATGAAATAAAAAGTTAAAAAATAATTAAGTACTCATTAAATAATTATCTGAATATGTAATCTAAGATAGTTCTTATAAATTATATGATCAGATATTTTATACTTATTTTAGAAAAGAAGGCCATTCTTTATGAAGTACTAAATATTTAGTGAAGTAATGAAATTATATTTCATAGTATTATAAAGTATTTTGCATGAAACTCAAAACCAGCCTACATCATATAACTACTGCATGTATAGTGATAGTATATGGGCAGGATTTAAACCTTTGAGTCTCCTGTTTGTTTTAGTTGCAGCCCTCCATGCTCATCTTCACCTGAGTCTCATGTACACAGATATATCACTTCATGAAAAGAAAAAGAATTATTCAGTTGGCTTTGAAATGCTTATCTGTCCAGATCTCTAGAGAACAAACCTGTACTTCCTATATATAATCAGTACTACTTTGGCCTAAACAGTGGTTAGGCCTTGGTAGCCTGCTGTTTAGATCCCTTCTCCTGGGCTCTTCCTCTACAGTTGTGATCGTAGAGGACAATTCTTCCAGAGAGGAAGGGAACCTACCAGCCAAAAGGAATGCAAAGAAGGGGAGTATATCCAGAGAAAAGTTATTCAAGAGAGGCAAGAGTGTATTACTTTTCTAACATACTGTTACAGTTATCTTTAAAATCCCCTATTTATCCAAAAGAAGCTCCACCTTCTAGTACAAAGCCTGATAATGTTGATTCTATTGACCAGTGATTTTTTTTCCCCCCTAAACCTGGGGAAGGAATAAAATGAGGTAGTTGGGAAAGAAAAGTGTTAAGGACTTCCAAATGATAGGTTATGTAGTCAAAAGTTGTGAAAACTTAGGGGTAAGGTAGAATATAAAGACATTATATCCCAAACTACATGAAGGAACCCCCAATTTTTGAGGGGTAATGTAATAGTATAAGAAAAATTAGAGTGGAGATAATGCCTAAAGAAAAAGAGATAAGTGAACCAACAATTATTGAGTCCCATTATCTTTCAGAAAATCTGCTTGATTCTTTTCCTTCAATGATTCTGTTTGGGTAGTGAATTCTCTTTACTGTAGAAAGAATTGAGGCTGTGAAAAGTAAATTGATTTTCCAAGGTAATTCAGGTAGTGAATAGCAGTACTCGTATTTAAAGTCTAGTTTGTCTGAATCCAAAATCCATTGCCTTTTTGATATCCCACCCCTTTCCAGAGTGTCTGAGTTTGTTATTTAATCACAAAATTACATGGAAGAAATGGGAAGAATAATTCTTAAAATGTCAAATCATTCTCCTATAAAGGATTTTTCCACAGCTGTGGAAATAGGGCCTTAGGGTGTATGATAGAATGTGAACCAGACCCATGGAAAATACATCTTAACTCTACTCTTTTTCCTTTCCCTGCTGAGTTTCTAGTAGAAAATGGGTGTATATTGCTTTTCTGTTGATATTCATAGTGCTTTATTTCTGTAGGATAATCTCACATAAATAATCTTTCTTTCACATTTGGAGTAGATTTAATAGCGTTACTTCCAAAAGATTTTGCTCTTCTAACTAATGCAACCTGCATAGGTATAAGTTAAATTAGTTTAGCTGCTGCCAGAATGTGATCAGCTCTTAATGAGTGGTCTACAGATTTTCTTTTTTAACTGAAAGATTGATTCTCTCATTCTTTTTCTGAAAATTAGAAAAGCTCTTATAATTTCATTTGCATGTTGAGATTTTCTATTATGATTTGTATTTAATTTAGCACACTAAAATATGAAGCAAAACTGTTCATTTAATCTGCTGGTGTCTGAGCCAGTATCTCTTGCCTCTGCAGCAAGAGATATCATACCTTCATGTGTACATGTGCTTGAGAGCAATTGTTTGATTATAGTTCTTATTAATATAAATCAAAATCTACAAAGAAAGCCTCTTCTATTCCTGCAATTCATATTTATATAAATAGAAAAGTAATGGATTTTGAGAAAGGTCCAATCGGTTTGAGCTTCTAGAATTATCCCGAGTATAAGACCGGATTGAAATATTTCAAGGTGTTTTGGAGTGGGTGTTGATAAAGTATTTCCATGTTTGCTGAGTGCCTCTGAGCTGGTAGATTCCTACTAATAAAGGCAGAAGCCAGGAATAGTTATAATATGCTTAATTAACTCTAAGCTTATTTAATACCATGGTCCAGATGAACTCTAGATAGGGAGGCATAATACATATAGCTCATTAAAAAATAATTTGGATTTCTCTAATCTATATTTGCATAAAGTTCAGGTCCTTGTCCTGAAGGTATTAATTATTTTCTAATATTATTGTTCAAAAATGGATGCTGATGAAAAAATGGCAATTAGAAGAATGCTGGCTAACATCATTCAATTTCACATAACATACTCATGACAATTATGCTGTGAGATTTCTTTGTTTGAGGAAACACCCTTTTAAAAGAGGTTTTTGATAAAAAAATAAAAAAATTAGATCTTGGCTGAGAGCCATTAAAAAAACAATAAACAAAATTAACCTATTTGTCTCTGTTTATATAAATTGGAAAGGTACTTGCTAGCGCCTTTGTGTTTCCATAGGGAACAGGTTATTTTTACTTTGATCATATTTTAGAACTCATTTTCTTAAGGGTAGTATGTGTTATTTTGAGAAAATGTATGCAGAAAATTAAAAGAATCTGATTAACTCTTATATTTGATGAAATTTCATATGACATACTTCTGGAATTTTATGGTGAATTGCTAACAGTGAACAATTCTAGAAAATCAGCATTCTAGCAAAGAAGCTATAATAGCATCCTAAATAAGAAACAGCAACTTGAGCTGAATGTGCTATAGGAATTTTTTTCTTCTAATTTTATGCGTGGTATATTCAAATTTTTTCGCTATTTCATATGTATAGATCAGGTCTATTTTATATTAAGGAACAGGTCAGTGACCCTATCTAATATTCTTAATATTCATATAAAAAATAGGAAAGATGGAAAAGTGGATAGGGGAGAGATTACAAGGGAGTAGGAGTGGGGAAGCCAACATTCAGCATTTACCACTTTCCTCCATTCTAGGCACTATGCTATGTGCATAACCCATTTTACTTGGTTGCATGGGATGAAGACTCTATTTTGACTTTGTTGCTATCTGTCAGGATAAGAACAGCAGACTAAGTCAGGTGTGGTTTGCACTGTGTCCTATTCCAAATATTTATCTACTGTGTACATTGGTGGGGCTTTTCTGGATTATGCTTCTTAATTCATCCCTTGTTTAGATTATTCTTAGGGGAAAAAAAGAAACCCTTAAAAACAACAAATAATATTTTTTTTTGTATTTCCCTCCATTTCTTATTGTGGGACCGGAAACTCCTCTCAAAATTTCCACAATTATCTCAGGACATCTGGCATAACTTTTTTCTTCTTCTTGCCCTGATTCTTGCTCCATATTTCTAAGGTAATGTACACTGCTAAAATATTGTGCACACAATACTTCAAAGAAACTTTAAGGCTACTGATAGTGTGATGGTCTCTTGATGATGGTCACTAAACTGATTTATGCCAAGGCTATGCTGAACTGAAGCTTCTTTGACGTGGCAAAGCTAAAGTTATGTTTGATATTGAGAAAGCTCCATCTGGCCATTCTGCTCTGTGCTTGGAGACAGAGAAGGCCTTTTTCTCACCTTTGTGATTTACTTGAATCCGTGTGTCCCAGATTGTAGTTGCTTCATGCTCCTAAGATCTCATGGAGATTTTGGTGAAATAGCTTTTATTTTATCTTGAAGCCAGTTTCCCTAGAATACAGATGTGAGGCTAAGACTGAGCTGAGTAAAGCACCTGATTATAACTGCCTTCTCCTCCTAACGTGATTGAACATCATTCTCAAATTGAGCTGACATGCCTCATGCTTTAGAATAAAGTGCTTTCTAGGCGAAATACCATTGAAATAAATTCCTGATGGCCTTAACTCAGTCTCCAGGAATTTAAGTAACATCCAAATTGTTCTTTGAACAAAGTATATGGCTAAACTGAGAATAAGCCACTCTTTTCTCTCCTCATATAAAGTTTATGTGTTATAAAGCTGATGTACCATACTAGATCCAGTAGTTGTTTACCAGTACCATTTAACTAGTGTTATTATTATTAGGAAATGGGGTTAGGTCATGTTAAAAATGGATTATTGAGTGTGTTCTCATAAAATTTCCTCAGTGCATATCTTTGAGAAACAGTTCTATTTAGCTGAGGACATTTTCTGCCATTTTTGGATTAGGTGGTTGTTGTTCAGTCACTCAGTCGTGTCCAACTATTTGTGACCCCATGGACTGCAGCACTCCAGACTTTCCTGTCCTCAACTATCTCCCAGAGTTTGCTCAAACTCATGTCCATTGAGTTGCTGATGCCATCCAACCATCTCATCCTCTGTTGTCTTCTCCTCTTCCTGCCTTCTATCTTTGCCAGCATCAAGGTCTTTTCCAATGAATCAACTTTTTTCATGAGGTGGCCGAAGTACTGGAGCTTCAGCTTTAGCATCAGTCCTTCCAGTGAATATTCAGGATTGATTTCCTTTAGGATTGACTGGTTGGATTTCCTTGCTGTCCAAGGGACTCTCAAGAGTCTTCTCCAGCAC